>LNAC01000054.1:4750154-4808990 GCA_002007465.1 Ailurus styani
CGCGGGGACCCCGCCGCCCCGGGGGGTTCGCTCCGGGCCGCACGCGCATCGCGGTCCGGGGCGCGGAACAAGCCCGCGCGCTTGCAGGATGGGCCGCCGGGAAATGCGTCCTCCTCCGGGCGGGCTCATCTCTTCCGTTGGTGGCTTCTGGCCTTCCGGTGGGCCCCGAGTCCTCAGCGGTATGCGGGAAGCAGCAGGGCGGCCGGAGGGCTGTTCCGCCCGCGGGGAGTCGGCGGCAGAGCCTGGGGGGGGGGCTGTTCCGCCCGCGGGGAGTGGGCGGCGGAGCCTCCCCTCCCCTCCTCCTCCTCCGCGCCGTTTTAAAGAACTCCACCTGCCAGGCTCAGACTCCAAATCCTTTCAGAGTTCGGCCCAGCCTCCTCCTCCCTGCGTGCCCTTCTTCTTCCAGAGAGAGCCCCTCTTCACCGGAGGGGAGAGTCTGTTCAGGGGTCCCGGGTCACACCCGCCCAGGGGCGCGGGGCCGGGGTGCGGCCCCCCGTGGTGCTGTCTCTCCCAGGGCCTGGGTCCCAAAGAGGCACAACAAAACCCCAGAAACACAGGCCGCCCCTAATCTCCTTGCCTTCGCCAGAAACAGGGGTGATGGCAAGCTGCCCTCTCATTATAGTCTTGGTCTCAAGGTTAGAATTAGACCCTTAGGGTAAGGAGCTGTCAATTAGGGATAACTCGGAGCAATGCCGCCTGCAAGCTAGACTTATCTCCTAGCAACCCCTGCATTCAGGGTGCCGCTCGAGAGTCATCTTGAAGACAGTGAAATAACCTTTTCGGTTGGAGCAGAGGCATAAAGAATTCTTCTTCCTCCGTCCTCCGTGGAGCCGGGGTGACATTTGACTGGAAATGGGTTTGAGTCTGGAAGGAATTAAGATTTCCTTGTTTTCCAGTTGCAGATGGTTTCCAGGGGGAAGATTTAATAGAAGTATCTGGCCCCGCAATCAGAAAATCTAAATTCAATCTGGAGGCTGGCTACCCTCGGCTTCCAGATAGGAGTCTGTCATGTTTATGTATAAGTGGACATATTCTTCCCTGGCTTTGCCTGTTTTATGCTTAGGAGGAATTTGCCAGCAGTTGAGAGTGGAGTGGCTACGGTTACCAGGGAAACTCTGCCTTCCCTTTATCTAGCATGGCAGGGCATATAGAAAGCCGACAAGCATAAATCCTATTAAGAAAAGCACATGGTTATGCACCATTGATGTAGGGAACATCGCAGAATTTACTACGAGGATATATACTCGGCGCAAAAAAGAAAAAAACACAACACAACACATACATTCCTTAGAGTCGTCTATTCATTAGATTTGGGAATCGTGTTGTTGATTTTTCTAATCTCAAGCAGAATGAGGATGAAAAAAAAAAAAACCTGGGTGATGACCAGGGGGTGGGGGAAACGCCAGCCTTTGATTCTCCGCTGGTAGCCACAATAACAAAGGGATACCTCAGAAATGTTGTAAAAATAGCACAGGCAAAATACCCAGCCTGCTGCGGGGTATAAATTAGGCACTGCTCTTGGAATTAAAGATTTGGCTTAACAAAGCTCTTTTGTAAGAGAGCAGCCTCCCGGGGTAGTAGTGCAGACGCCGGCATTGGCCGTGAGCTCTAAAGGACTCTCAGGACTCACCTCGCCTTCACTTCCGGGGGTCGGCCCTGCTTCTGCCCGGGGGACACGGCGACCACTTACGATGCCATCCTCACCGGAATCCCAAATCCACACTCACATGTGCCCTGCAGTGTATCACCGCAATAACAGTCTTTGTCTTTTCCATTTTGTATTTACATCATCCTCAGGTATTTGGAGGACAGTGATCGGATAGCCAAGAAACAGACGAAACCCATGCCCAGCTAGCAGACTGATGGGTCTTGGGTGGGAAAGCAAAACCATTCTGAGAAAGTGGGTCTTAGAGCACGAGGCTGCACACAGCTGTCATGTCGGCTGCTGGCAGTTTAGGGACAGGGAGATTGGTTCTTCATTATGCAGCATGGTAAATAAGAGCGCTCCCCCTCCAACCTGAACCGCTTCTCCGCGGATTCATCTTGACCCCTCCCAGCGTGCAGATAAATTGCTCATTAAGCTCAGATGCACTGGCTTTCGTGTTGCTGCTTGTCGACACAGGAAAGCTTTCTAGAAAGAAGGGAGAGGCTTGGGGAACTCAGAATCTGTGTGTGTGTGTGTGTGTGTGTGTGTATCTGTGGATTAGACGTATATACAAGTCTCCTTTGGTTCATTTTAAAAATTAAGATTCCAGCTTAAAAAAGACATCTAGCAAACAGATCACAGAAGACCCAATACCTTAAAATCAAGTTTTGTGCGACTTGCAGAAATGAACCCTCTCTCATTAGTGAAGAAGGCAGATGCAGTTTTATAAATGGTTTCTTAGGTGAACATACCTTAGGTTATTTTCCTTCTGGTAATTCCATGTCAAAGATATTTACTTCTAAGGCACTGTAAGTATACACACTGTTAGAGCATTTTCCAAATACTGCTGTTGTTGATGTTTTAAAAGCTCAAATTTTCCTAGCATGGAGAATATCCCTGCATTTGTAACACGCTAGTTGGCACTAACTTGATTACAGTAAAAAAACAAAAAAAAAATTGACTCAAAACAGAAACAAAAGCAAAATTCATCACCAGCAATCAGAATTCACTTTATGAAAGAGCAGACCAGTAATCTCCCCAGGACTGTGTGGTGAACTGTCACGGCTGGTTCCCTAGGAGATGGCTGGAGTTAACCTCGTCACTGCTGTATGAGTTGAATAAATTCTCTGAGCATCATCATGAAGCCCTCGGGCCCGCCTACGGCTCATTAATCTGTGGCCAAGAGCCTCAATATCAAAGAGCTTTTGGTCTGTAAAAAGGGTCAAAGATCAGATTATATCTAGATGCAAATTTGACTCCTCCTGGGCTTTGAGGGTACCTTGCCTTACTAAGTTTTTATTATTCGATGTTGCAGATACCAGAATGCATCATTAATTAACAACGATCAGCATTTGATAGTTCTTGAGTACACAGACTCATTGAAGAAACTGATGTCCCCAGGCTTCCGTGACATGTAAGACCAGACGGCATTTCCTGAACTATGTTTAAGGACGACAATATTTCATTTAGGTGTATATTTTATGTTAAAAAAATGTCTCTTTGAAAAAATGTAAATTACTTTCTAAATCATCACACATGCAATCTTATATATATATGCATACACATTATATGCATACACATATGTATGCATATATATATACATATATATGTCATTATTTTAAAATATTTCTTTATATGCTCAGCCAATAGGTCTCAGTAGATGTTCATCTAGAGTTAGCTGTTGGGGAAAGGTAATGGCACAGTGGAGCACCCACCCATGAATAAGACGACCAAATTCTTTCCTGGCTCCATGTTTACTAAATGACCTTGAATAAGTCATCGTTTCTAGAGCCTCTGATTCTGCATATGAAGAAAGGGAGTTTTGATTAAAGTGAAGTGTTTGAAAGTAATGATGTGATTTAGAATCTTATGCAAATAGAGGTCTTTATTTCTAAACTTTTATGTCAGTTTTGCAGGACATTAAAAATATATCTCAATATCACCCAACAGAATTGCTAATCTTAAAGAACACAAAAAGCAGTATTTACAGGTTCTTGCTAACCCCTGCATTGCCCTCCTGCAACCAGAGCAGCATCCCTTACTGGCCACACTTAATTGAAAGAAAAAAATTTCTAAAGGTACAAATGTTAGTATCTTGTAGGTTGCTTGCTTTTCCTCCTCCAAGGGAGGTAGCTAAGGTAATTCATGCAGTGATACCTTCTGTGTCAGACCATACTTTCTATTTTTCACCTGCTAAATCATGAGCACTAGCCTTTCTCCCTTTTACCATCATCTTTGCCTTATTATAGTTATTCATGGTTATGGTGACAAATTTTCCTTAACATGATAGGATGTTCCTAATCTGAAAAGCTACTGCTACAGCCAGAATCAGCAGCTGGAAATTCAAAAGCTATGATGAATCAGGGAGAAAAAACAAAAGAAGATGTTTACCCCCAAGAAAGCATCTATGACAAGATGCACGCCTCTTACCTATGGGCTTCATCTTAAATGCATTTGAACTAAATCTTGTTCTCAGTTTCTATTTCCTAATTGTCAGGAGAGAATTATGGAAAGCCATGGAGAAATATAGTTTAAAGAATGAAGCCAGGTGAAACAACTGTTCTCTATTGAGAGCCACACAAAGACTCAATTACAAAGGCCTTTGCTGATGTTTATTCACTATTTTACTCTTTTACAGGTTTCTACTGGAAAAAGCCTGAGGTTGAAATATGTGTGCATAAATATGCATACACACACACACACACACACACACACACACACACACAGAGCAAGAGCCACCAGATTAATAGAATTCTAGAGTAACAGAGCTTTCTTGGAAGTTGGAATCAGTTATCCAAATCTGATTTTGCCATATTTACATATTCCGCAGAGCACCATGTTTTAATTTATCCTTTCACTGTGTGATCAAAGAAGAAGCTATTCTGAGGGGCAGGAGAGAAGCAGGTACCATATTTTTGCCCTGAGGCGTCGTCCATGCCCATCCTGTGATAGTGAGGACCCAGAAATGCAACTAGATGACCCTTTTACGTACACAATACCTAAGATGATGATCTCAAGTCATTAAAGAAAAGCCTCGCTGGTCGTCTATCACCCATGCTTTGAGCATACCCATGCATTAGCTATTTCAGAGATTTATTCATGAAAGCAATCCCGGATTTGAATTCAGAATGGGTGAGGGAGCTGCCGAGTGACCGGAGGAGCCTGCGGGACCCTGCGGCCCACTGCTAGGCAACAGCCCATCCCCAGTGCCCTCCAACAGACAGACCACAAAATGAATGACCTCATCTACAAATCAGCTATTTGATATGCAGATCGGACCACAGGCCTCGTCAATAACCCGGCCCTCTGCAGGCAGCAGGTGCACCGAAGAAGTGAGTGGCCTGTCGTCATTTGGAAAGCTGGGCTGCCTTCGTCTCTCCCTCTGGCCCTTAACAATTTCTGAAGCTCTATTAACTTCATTTTTTATTTAGACGGTCCATTTACAGAATCAGGGTTCATCCTCTGCTCTTGGTTCAGAGGCCTAACCTGAGGCCTAGACAGGAGGCCGGACTGAGAAGCCACAGGAGCGATTGAGGGAGGGTCACATCATCCGGACTCTTCCTGATCGACGGTAGAGCAAAACAAAAACACGGGCCGGTCTGGCCACGGCGCCGTTCTGCACACTGTCCCCCAACCCCGCTTCCAGGGACATCCATCTCCTGGAGAGTAATTATCGGTGCCTCTAGCAGACGCGGAGTTTTCTCTTCATTTGTACCAAAGCAACAATGCAAGTTAAGGATGAAATGAAAATATCCACCTCCAGTCTTCGTGAATAGCTTTCTTTTGTGGTCACAACGGCAGTCAGCTCTGTGGCGTGGATGCCGCAGCGTCGGGGCTCGCTGGGTCATAGGACGGAGGCGTTTTTCTTAGCGAGCACGTAAATAAATAAATAAATAAATAAATAAATAAATGAACAGTTCATTGCACCCCACCCCCGCCCCCAGACTTCACACCCGCAGTGAGATCCTGAGTGTGCTTCGTACGGCTGTAAAGTGCAACGTAATATAATTTATATTGTCTGTGGTTGCAGGTTATATCCTGAAAGTCATAAACTATTACAGTTTTATGGCTCTGCTGCAGCTATTAACTAAATGAAAGAGTTATTCATCTGAAATCTGGAATCTGTACCATGCCCAAGCTCAAATTCATCAAGATCCACTCGTGTAAAATATGTAAAAATATTAGAGATAAAGGATCACACACAGTGGGGCCAGGGATAGGGTAGGGGGCTGGCGTGGAAAGCAGGTCTGCAGAGCGGGGGTGTTCTTACAGGGAGTGTTTGTGCAATTTCTGCCCCACACCTACGTCTACATTTCTGGAGGGTCTCACGCTCTCGTCCTGGACTTGCTTCCCAACAGCTGGTTTGGACGGTGTGTGTGTTGTGTGGATCAAATACAAAGGCTGCGTACCTATCCCCACAGACACTGGAGATATGTGTGTGTGTGCGCGTGTGTGCGCGCGTGCATATATGTTTAGGTAGAGATACAGAAAGACATGGATACAGAGGTAAAATGAATATTTGGCTTTGTCATAAAAATGTGCAATTTTGTCATGAATCAATTCTTTTCAACAGCTTATAAATATACCTATTTTCAGGGCCTATGAGTTCATGATTTAAAATTAAATATAAATAAGTCACAAACACATGCTTATTCTGCTGACTGGGAATATGGGACACGGAGGCAGCCTCAGCTCCGCACGCTGGGGTCTGAGATATTTTAATCTCCTCCGTAGCTCCGGAGAGATCTTTCCCTCAAGGATCGTAGGTGCCGCTGGTGAAAACCACAGTGTGAGGGCGTACGTTAGCAAACAAACAAACACAAGTGTGGAGGCTTGGAAGGAGTGGTGAATGAAGATTAAAATCCTGTGGCCATTCCTTTTGTCCACCCACCCCAGAAGTAGAGAAAGGGTTGCTTGGACCCTCACTCAAAATGAGAGCTTGTGAGTCTGTTTTCAGATGGGATCACCACCCTTTGTTACCAACTGAATACTCCTGCCCAGGCCCCAACTGGGCCTTGAAGCTCAAAGCCCCCGTGTGGCTGGATTTGGAGATGAGGCCTCTAAGAAAGTAATTAAGGTTTAATAGGATTCTTATCATAGGAGAGATTATTTCAAATGCCCCAATGCCACTTAAAAATGATATTAACAATAAATATCTGGGGCACATGTACCATGTTTCAATTGTTTTCATGGCATCACTTTAGGATCACCGCGGTATGGAAGAAGGGTGGGGTCTTGGATCTCAAGGAGCTGCCCCTGGACATGAGTTAAATAAACATAACTAAGGCTCGCTGGGGAGGGGAAGAGATAGGCAGCAGCGCGTGTGTGGCGGGCACTTCACTGGTGTCTTATTCCACCTCCCGTACGGTGACTCTCAGAAGGAGGCATTCCTTTCCCCACTCTACTGGAGGAGAAAGCTGAGGGTCCAAAAAGTGAAGTGATTTTACCCAAAGTCATGGGTGAAGCTGGAGGAGGCAGAATTCAACCCCACCACCTCCCCACCTCAGGGCTCTGTCCCGTGTTTGTTCCAGGCTCCAGGTGTACAAATAGAGAAAAGAGGTTTCCCAGTCTGTCTGTCCAGCTGCTCAAGCACTGCTCGGCCCAGGCAGATGAAGAGGAGGAAGCTGGACATTCTGTAAGAGAAGGAAATGCCCGACCGGAGATCGGGGTTGGGAAAAGTCCAGAGTATGTGGAGGGCATTGACTAAATCAATTTGGAATCTTATTTTATTTTATTTTATTTTTAGAGAGAGAGAGAGAGAGCAAGAGAGCAAAAGCAAGCAGCGGAGGAAGGGACAGAGAAGGAGGAAGAAACCCAAGCCAACTCCGAGCTCAGTCCCCTGAGATCATGACCTGAGCTGAAATCAAGAGTCGGATGCTTAACCAACGGAGCCACCCAGGTGCCCCTGGATTCATAAAATTTTGAATCATAAAAAGAATGCAGAGGGCATTTAGCCATAGACAGTGCGGGACCCAACTACCAGGGCACAGAGTTTAATTCTTCAAATGCTGGTGAGTCATTAGGATTGTTCGAACATACAACTACTCGGAAGGAGTACATTAGAATGTGCACCGTTAACAAATCTTTGCCCTTTCCAAAGAGACAGGCCTTGTGCCTTACAGATTTGCGCCCGAGAAAAGCAGAGATGGGAAGGTGTGCCAAATACCATTTCATCTGTCGTCACTTTTGTCGTGCTTTTGATTTGATTGTTTGTTGAAGGAGGTGCTACGGGCTCTGTACTGAACCAAGTCACATCCCGTGTGCCCTTTTCCTCCGCAGTGTTGGTGTTTCTCTGAAAGCCCCGTGAGAATGTGAAGAGGGCCTTCAGGGGCCGTGGGCACTTCTCGAAGCAGAGGACATGGCTATTCTCTGAGAACGGCACACCATGTTCTGCAGGAGCTGCTCAGTACGGATGTGTGTCCATCGAGGTTTTTCGGGGAATCCGAGCAGGAGTGGAGCGCTAAGCCACAGGGACACACTTCCTCTGGTGTCAGAAACGTGTGTCCACATGGGAGATCTCAGGTCAGCGCTCTAAGGAAAAGGACAGAGGTGAAGAAAGGGAGTATCAGTACGCCCTGGAGAGTGAGAATATAGTTCACTTCTTTTAAACCCCAAATCTTGTTTTATCACGGGTAACAGACTGCCAAAGAATGCTTTAAAATTGGCTCTAGCCTGGATGTCTGTGCCTATTTAACATATATATACATACACACACACACACACACATATATTCATGCTTTATTTGAAATAGGTCCTTGAGCCCAAGACCAACGTATTTTAGAGAACTATGTTTATTGGAACAGTGTCGTTGTTCAGGTTGAAACAAGTGAAAGGAATGCCCGTTCCTGTGTTCAGGCCCAGCAGCAAAGGAGGTGAAAATAAAACCCGGCACAGTGAATTGCAGGAAAAGATGGGACCCTGGTGGCTCAGCCTACGACATCTCTGCAGCCTTCTTGAGCAGAACAAGGCAGGTTTTTCTCACACTGGGACAGCATGTTCTATATTCTATGTTCTATGTTCTATGTTCAGTCCTCCTTGCTTGACCACCGGTGACATTCGAGCTGAAAGTAAAGCCAAGAATGTATCCTAAGGGGCGCCTGGGTGGCTCAGTGGGTTAAAGCCTCTGCCTTCAGCTCAGGTCATGATCTCAGGGTCCTGGGATCGAGGCCCGCATCGGGCTCTCTGCTCAGCGGGGAGCCTGCTTCTTCCTCTCTCCTCTCTCTCTGCCTGCCTCTCTGCCTACTTGTGATCTCTCTCTCTCTGTCAAATAAATAAATAAAATCTTTAAAAAAAAAAAAAAAAGAATGTATCCTAGGCGCTAGCAGGCAGGAAGTGTGTGCTCTCGACAGCAATGGTGTCGGCGTGGGTCTGACTTGAAAGCTAAACCCGCTTTCCACGGCTCATGGAAGTGTCTTTGGTCTTGCCAAAATGTCTCCATGTTCGCTGCATGCATTCCTGATACACGTGCTCCATTTCTCTTATCTCGTTTATCCAGGAGAAGGAGAGAAATCTTTCTATACTTTTTCTAAGCTTAAATTATTTATTCAAATGTTTTCAAATTTGGCACAATTCCAAAGCACTTTTTTTTTCCCCAGCAATTTCTCTCATGTTTTCCTAAGCCCATGTGTATTTTAAGCAAATTCTCATCCATATGGTCCTCATTTCTGGTCTCTTAATTCATCTATATGTTGTTCTGTTTGTTATTTGAGATTTTTCTTTAGATTCATAATCAGGTTTGTATGCTTGTTTTTTTGTCTGTTTCCCTCAAAAAAAAGGCTTACTTATGCATTACAGACAATAGTTATGTATTAGTGGATTTGGACATCTCTTCCTCCACACCCTAAGTACGGATGACATTTAAGGTGGACTAAGACAAGAACGGGGTGGTTGATGTACTGTATCTCATTCACGCCTCCCACGGGCCCTGGAAAAAGTAGCATTCCCATTTTGCAAGTGGACCCATAGAAAAGAGAACATACCTGAGAGGTTAAGATTCTTCATGTGAAGTCTCATGATTCACAGCACTCGGCTTCCCAAAGCCCACACTCCTCCCATCATATTCCACTGCCTGGTACCATTTCTAATTTGGGTGTAAGGCAAGCATTATATGAACGTATGTTTATTCATAATCTCAATAAAATATGCCACATTCTCCCTTTGGGAAGACTTCGTGGAATGATCTTTGTTCTTCTCTGAAGAGTTATGTATTTTGATACCCTCTCTGGAAAGTCAGCTCCAATATCTCCATTCTTTGTTGTTGGAGCCCCTCAGTTCCACAGTCACCCATCAGTTGATTCCTGGATCAATGGATCACTGGCATCCTGGAGACGCCACGGACTGCAGAAAACCAGAGATACAAATTAGATCCCTATTTTTGCTGTAAATTTTACTACCTATTAAAAAGACAACTACTTGAAAAGAAGGGTGCTCTTAAAGAGATGCTGGAGTAAGTGGTCACGACAGTCAGTGCTACAGAAATAATGAGAGGACACAGTGTGCCCCTTACCCCATCCTCAGGACATGACAGACTCTGTGTTTCTGTGTCCCACTATCATGATCTGCTAAATGGGTCTGATGATAGGTGTTAATGCTTTTGGTCACCAATTCTAGTGTATGTGTATATATATGTGTGTGTGTGTGTGTGTGTGTGTGTGTGTGTGTGTGTGTGTGTGAATACATGGTGGGGGGACCATACTGCCAATCAATTCTTGGACATGAGCTGGACATCAAGTGTCCTATAATTCAATTCTGATACTGTTTACCTGGAGATTGTAGGTTAGGGGCTCAGTCTGAGAACGCTGCCCCGTCTCTGATCACCCTAGATGCCAGTTGCAAGTCCAGCGTGTCACCTATGCTTCTGACCTACCAAATACAGACTGGAGACTCCAACAACCCCTTCCTTAGGTTCCAGCAACTCGTTGAGCAGCTCACAGATTTCAGAGAAAGATTCTACTTGCTAGATGACTAGTTTATTACACAAGGAGGTAACTGAGGAACGAGCAGGTGAATGAGATGGTTAGGGCAGAGCACGGGGGAAGGCCGAGGAGCCTGAATGTCTCCGCGAGTGAGAGCGTAATGCACATGGGAAGGTCTGCCTCAGGATTCTTCCCATCCCCTCTCCTGCGCTGCTCTAGTGAGGCCTTCCTGGAAAGTCATCCTGGGATTCTAAACAGTTGGGATTATTTTTAAAGATTTATGTATTTATTTTGAGAGGGGGGGGAGAGAGAGAGAGCAAGTGTGAGGTGGAGGAACAGAGAGGGAGAGAGAGAGAAACTCAGGCAGACTCTGCACTTAGCGCAGAGACAAAGGCGGGGCTAAATCTCCCGACCTTGACATCATGACCTGAACACGAACCAACACTCAGATGCTTAACCAACAGCACCACCCAGGCACCCCCTAAACAGTTTGAATTTTTAGAGGGAGAGATAAGCCAGGGGACGTGAGGTTTCAGTAGTGAAGGAAGCGTTCATGCTCCCAGAGCCAGTGCAGAGCTGAGCTCAGACTCAAATCCGGGTGTATCTTCATTCCAAGTCCTTGCACGCGGCTGCTGTTGTCGTCAGGAACCCAGGCGATGTACAAATTGCCTAAGTTGCTGCTGCTGCTGCTGCTGAGTATTCCAATTACACACTTGCTATATTTCAAACATGAAAATGATTTGTGTAGGTTGGTTTACATAGGAGTGACATTCAATAAAAGAAATACATTCCTTGATCTTTGATTTGCTTAACAAGCAGCTTTCAACTTTCAGTTTTATTAATTGCTCTGAAAACCTACAATTTAGGTAAAACTAATTACATTTCATTTTACTCATTTGGTTAGCTCTCTTTTAATATAGGTGGGATTGAAAACAATCACTCTCATCTATATGTGTCATATATGATATGACAATAGGAAATACCAGGAGACATCTATCCACTCCTTCAAAATTAGATCTAACTTGATTTCTAATGAAGGGTTTGCTCTTGCAAGAAATTGCCTTGACAAGTCTTTTCTTCCAGGGATCATTTTTTTTTTCTTGTTTCTCTTTAAAACCAATTTCCTTCTGGCACCTTTTATACCTTCTACAACGAGGAATGACCAACGTCAATTATACAATGGATACATACTTTGGAATTCACACTTTGATCAAGACAGACATGGTATTTGTCACACCAGGGGGTTGGTGGCAACATTTTGCAGAGAAGGAGTCATGAGGGTAGGGAGTTTGGTTCAGAATAAGAGGTTATTGTGAGCTTTTACACCAGGACTGAGATTTTGAAGACAGTGACAGACATAATTCTGAACACCCTAACTGCTGTTCAAATTGTGAATCAGAAATCAGAAATTCAAGTGTGTTGGCCAAGACTGAAGATAGAAAGAAGAAGCCAGGTATCGAAATGAAAAATAGATCAGACACAAGGGTTCCATACATTTTTACTACCCAAGGCTCACCGAGCAGATCAGTCTTGGCCGGGCTAGCCAGATTAGAGTGATTCTATCTACAAGACACCACAATCCCTGAAGGTGCATCACTTGATCATGTAATTCCTGATAGTAAGATGTCCCCCATGTCACACCAAAATCACACTTATGGGAGAAAGAAGGCTTAGATTTAGAAATCATACTCAAAATTGTGAGAACCCCGGCTTACTCAAGGCCATCTTGCAGGAAGTCACAGGGAATATGACGTATCCCACAAGGAAACACATGGCCTTGACTGTCATCATCCTTAACCTCAAGGCACCTTCTTTACTGCTTTTTCTGTAGATGTGATGTATGATCTTGACAAGTTGGCTGGATTTTCCCAGGTCCACTTACTCCTTATTTAAATGGTGATAAATATCTTCTCTCATGCAAGGTGGCTGGAAAGTATTTAAGGATAATAATGTGCATGAAGGACCTCACAGGCAGCACATTTATACATTTTGATGAAGTTATTTTTCTCTCTTTTTCCCATTGTCAACTTCTACTCCAAAAGGTAGCTTAGAATCCAGGAGAAAATGGGACAGAAGTGCATTTGTTATTCTGTGGTGTCTTCTTCTGCCTCCAGGCAGAGACCTACGTAACACAACTCTTATGTGGAGGTGTGCTCCTGCTTCAACACCATCCAGTGAGCTTTCTTTGCCATCTCTGAGTCCTAAACAGAGACAACACCTAAGTCACAGCTGCCCGTGAACTCAAGGTGACCAAATCTCATATTTGCAGAGAAGATATTTTGTCTTACTTCTCTGATAGTGGTTCCTCCCTCCTTTCCTTCCTTCCTTCCTTCCTTCCCTCCTTCCTTCCTTCCAGTAACATTATGGGGCCCCATGTGGCCCAGGATCTCTGCATCCAAGACCAGCAGCAGCTGCCACTGTAGATCAATGTGCCGGTGGGTTTCTCTGCTCTGGGAATGGGACCAGACGAGCAGAGAAGGCTTGTCACCTTTCATTACTCGCCCTATCCCCGCGCTAAAGAAACAAGATGTGAAGAATGGCCTCTCAAGAACATTTGATCCAGCCTGCAAAATCACTGCAACTTTAACCCTTCCCTGCTGGAGATCCATGTCTGGTCCTCAGAGGCATTTTCAGTGGAATGTCATTTCCAATCAATGGCCTACAGGCAGACATGCACACATTTCAGACACCACAGGAAAACCATCCTTTCTTAAGAATGGACAGAGAATGGGCAGAACTCGCTCCACATAATTTTCCTCTGGCAACATGCTGTGGTTAGCAAGGCACTGGACTGGGCGGCAGGAATTCTGGGTTCGAGTTTGTCTTCAGCTAGCTGTGTACACCTTGGTTCTGCCATCTGTCCAGGGAAGAAGCTGGAGGGATTGGCATCTGAGGGCCCTTCCAGACCCCAAAGCCCCAACATCACACAGCGGCCAGTTTCCAGGGCTTGAGACACACCAACAAGGTTCAGACTCAGCTCCGCACCTGATCTTCAAGTCTCCAAACCCTTTTGAGTTTGCTCCCCAAAATGGGGATAATAAGAGTGCTTAATACATAGAATTATTCTGAGGGTTTTAACACAATAATTTGATCAAACTCTTTTGCTCAGTAGTTGGCCTATAGAAGGAACTCAAATTTAAAAAACTATACTTAGGATTGTTTGTAGGATCTGTTTAACTGCACCGTTAGTGAATTTAGAAATAAGATGGCTTTAAAAATTAGTTGTTCGGAAAGATGTGTGGGTTTCCATTTCTACAAATGTCCCTGCATTACCGTGCCAGAAAATGTACAGCAAAAAAACAAATAAATTGATAAAACAAATAAACACGGACCATGTAGAACATTGCTCTCCAAACGGCATCTGGGGCCTGGCCACTCAAGGGTCCTGCGGCTTCCCTGAGTATGCACTGGCTTCCCTGTTCCTTTCTCTGTCCTCATTGCTGGCAGGTCTGCTCACATCACGTCAGCAACTTGTAGAAACCCCATTGACAGTCAACCTGCATAGAAAAGCCAAAGGATAGAGTCAATGCAATTAACCCGGAGTGAAGTCCTGCTTCGAAAAAATTCTCCCACTCTATTCTTGGATTTATAGTACAAGGTTTTCACTGTAATGGCTCTTGTAAATTAATTGCAGACACAATTGTCTACGGGCATTCTCAGAATAAGTGGCAAGTAGTTAATTGCACCCCGAATTAGCCAATTCTGCCCATAATGAACTATTTGAAGACAATTAATTGCATGCATAATATTTGCACCTGCAACTAATTGGAGACCCTTATATTGTTCCTGGAAGAAATAAATAAATAAATAAATACCAACAACAGCAACAACAAAAGAACCAGGGGCTACTCTTTAAACGCAGTCTTTCACGGTCCTCGGTCCATGGAGCTGAGCGGGGAGGTGAGCTGAGGAGTCACTGGTCTCTGTTACTGCGGCCGCAGCTGAAAACTGACCTTAAGTCGTCAGGAGGAACAAGGTCGGTGGGATGTTCTTCTTTGCCTGTGTTCCCTTTTATCCCCCTCTCCCTATCATCACTGCAATCTAATTGTATTTAAACTAACTAACTTCTTCAACTATGCAATCATAAAACTGGAGGCTACCTAAGGCTTGGGAAAATCAAGACCATCCCACACCCTGAAATAGTGCCGTTGCTTTAAAAGAAAAGTCTAAGTTCTCCTATTCTTGCTCCAGTTTCATGCAGAGGTGACCGACGGTGCTTGGCCAAGGGAGGAGCAAATGCCCTCTGTGGCCGGTGGGTCATGAGAATAAGCACATATGCATCACTAGTTCGGAGGGGTCATGTTTGTCTGGGCCAGCGCCGTCTCTCACTCTCAAAGCAATAAATTTCTACTAGTAACGATACCAACGATGGTGATACCAACAGCAACAATCAATCACTACAATCCCTGTTAGTAAAGGCTTTTGCCTCTCGCTGTACATAATCTCACTTAAATTGTAGCAGCATCTATAGATGAGAAATTGTGTATAGAATCTGCCTAATTTCCCTAATGTTGCACAACTAATAGGTCATGGAAATAGAACTTAAACTTGGATAATCTAACCCATGTAAAGTGCTTAGTACGGAGTTGGCGATACTGTGAATACTCAGTTAAGGTTAACCAAAGTATTTATATCCCTGTTAATTTCTAAGTTTATTCTCTTTGAATGGCCACATTGATGATGGGGTTGTAGTACTTAGGGATAAATACCAAGTGTTCATCATATTCTTGTTCTAAGTGCTTCGCGTGAACCAAATCAATTTAAATTCCATAATAAGAGCATGAGAAGATATCGTTAACATCCCCACTTCACAGACAATAAAACTGAGGCAGAGAAATATTACCTTACTTACTTAAGAATATACAACGCTCTAAAAGCGTGTCCTTAACTATTACACTACATAACCTCTTTCAACCTGGACAGATGGATTTGCCTGTTAAAAATGTGTCTGTGTGTACGTAAATTTGGATGTGATGGAGCTGTCTGTTAAAAATCAACTTATAGAATAAAAATAAATTCTGTCCCGGATGCCCAATGCTTGCTTTCTAAAAGGGAGCAGAAACCGCTGTCTGCGGTCTGGGAAGAGGAGAGGAAACTCCTGTGTTCTCCCCACAGAAGAAGCTGGAGCCCACTGGTGGTAGGTTCGTCCGGGGAGGAAGAACTCTTGCTGGTGACTGAGAACACAATTTGCAGAATCATCGAGAAAAGTGGCTGAGAAATGAAAGCAGGAGTAGGGACGTTGGACCAAAGCAGATGGCGGGGCCAAGGGGAGGGGCCGGTGCAGGCTTACTCGCAGGAAGCGAGGTGCCAGCGGTGGGGGGCGGGGGGGAGATGCTATGCTGGGCGCAGGGACTACCCCTCCTGAACCAGGGTCAGCTCCACCCGAGCTTGGTCATCTAGGCCGTCCTGCGTGTCTCACGAGGATATGTGGATCTTCAGCAAGCCGCACGGCTTCCTCCCTCGTGGAGAGAGAACCCCATGGTATGACAAGCTGAAAAACACTGCCATTGTGCAGAAAAGCTTAGGCATCCAGGTAAGTATTTTGTGAAAAATAAACAGAACAGGGGTCACAGGAGGGGAGCATCCCAGCGAGGTAAGCAATCAACACAGTTGAGCAACAGAACCGATACCAAACTCTTGGAAGTGGGGAAAACGAAGAGATACAAGCACTTGGTGGGAGGGGGGAGGGAGGAGGATTCTCCCGTGACAGTGATAAACTTTAAAGTCACTCGGACCCTTTCCGACCACCCCTCCCCCAGAAATAAACCTAAACCATGGCATTGTCAACTTCACTGATAAACATTTCGAACCCAGCAAAGCAAATGGTAGTCAGTGGCTACTCTGGGAGCTCCATCATCCCGTGACCCTCGACCCAAGCATCATCGTGGTGGGAGGCTGGTTTTACGATCAGCTGCAAACCCCAATCACGGTCCCTTCAGTCTGTGCTTTCCGAAATTCTCCGCAGCATAAAAGAAAGGCTGCTCTGTCTCGCTGAATCAGGGGCTCCACACTCACGGGCCTGTCGATGGCCGAGGACCTCCCCACGTTTCTTCTCTGCCCTGGTGGACTTCCCTGGCCACGAAAACCATCACGTCAGCCGCATACTTGTTCTTCCAGAGGCTGTTTTCGCCTCTTAGAGAAAGGAAGGTAAAGTAATCCTTCCTTTCTTTTCTCCGTTTCATATCTGTCATCTACTTAATTATCAACACTATCGTGGTTTTTTTGGTCATGGACTGATGGGAAATGGATGAACCCATATTCTATCTCTCCCTTTGCAACATAGAGCACAGCTAGTGTGTGATATCTGATATTCGCCATGACTGGAGGTGAACAGAAGTGGTTTCGATATCTAGTACGCAAGCTTCTCTGAGTTTCACAAGTCAGAAGATCTCGGTCTCTGGGCAGCAGTGCCTCCTGCCTGCCCATCTTCTTTGGGTAAAAACACACCGATTTCGCCTTGTGAAAGTGCTCTTTCCCAGGCACACGCGGCAGCAGCTCCTCATCTTCTAGAAGGATCATTCATCCTGAATAATTTGCACATTTCCACTGTGTTCTTCCAGTCAGGGGGGCCATCCCATCAAGTCTAGGGAGTTGCCATAGTCACCTAGCATTTATTTATCATACACAGTTTGGGATTTTTAATAGACGTCCAGGATGCCGAAGTTGTGGTCAACTATCATCTTCAGCTTCCCCTGAATGGTGACGTTTTTGGACTTGTATTATTGTACGCATTTGTTGACGCCTCCCTCCCACACTGGATTTCAAGTCCCCATTCTGTCTGCGGACAGAACGTCAGCACGGAATTAATGCGCACGGGGGGCTTCATCACCGGCCATCACAGCATCTGTTACGCTGTCTTCGGCTTTTTCCCTATCACCCACCAAAACTTAAATTTAAAGCTTCCTTCACAAAACTGGCATGCGTCCTATTAAATGCATGCTCTATGAAGGGAGATCAGTGTCTGCCAGCTTCTCGGCCCCCGGGTGGGTGCCAACAGCAGTGAGGGGGAGGGGCTGCGGGGGAGGACAGGGCTGGCCAGGACCGAAGGGCAGCTGGGAGGACCTGGGGGTGGGAGCTGAGACAGGAGGGACAGGAAAGGCAAGAATACGACCGTCTTAGCTCAGGCAAGCCGTCTAGCCTGGTAGATGTCCCTCCTTCCCCCGAGCTCCTTCCCCACTTCCATATGTGTTCTCATGACACACATTCCCGTCCACGGAAACCCAGAGAAACCCAGAGATCCCGCGTCCCCTCCTCCCTCCGCGGCCCCACAAAGGCTCACAGATCCATCCAGGAGCCTCCTGACCAGCCCACGAGCCAGAACTCAGACATGCATAATTCATGCAGCCCTGCGTCCGCTGACTGATGCCACAACACGCAGAGCCGTACAAAAGCAATGAAAAGCACGGCTCCTCGAATCCGAGGCACACAGCGGCTGGCGGGGCCCCGGCGGCACTGGGGACACGTGCCTTCCTAAGGTTCCAAGCTCCCCTCAGCCTCCGCGGAGCAAGCTTCAAAGGAGCCAGCCTCTCAAACCACAGCATCTCTTTAGAACACGGTGACAACAGAGCCTTTTCTCACATTATTTGCAAGTCGCTCACCTTGCCCACTCTTCCAACTTGACCTAATTGCCACCTGCCAGGCAGTGGCCGCGTGTAAAATGCGGTCCTATCATGGGGGAAGGTGGTGTGATCATACAGCCCCTCACATCCAAACAGCCAGATTGCGAAGAGCAGATGGAAATGAGAGGGTGGGGGAAGGGGTCAGGATAAGAATTCAGATTTGTTCCCCATCTATTTACGAGGCTACCCATCCCTCCATACACGCGTGTTTTAAAAACAGTCGTTGTTGGTTTTTTTTTTTTTTTAAAGGAACAGAACAAAAACCCGCAAAGGGATTTTTAGCCAAAGACAAAAAAAAGAGTCTCGCAGCTGGGGGCGTCCCCTGTTCAGAGTTGGTCTGAAATCCGTTTCTCTGGTGGGAGCTGCTGGTACCTTCTTCCCGTTTCCACCAAGCCGGGCCTTTGAAGTGCGTCAAGCACAGAGGATCCGTTTTATCCAAATGACACCATTGCTTGACTTTGGTTTCTGGAGGTCTGGTCTTAGAGATGGAGTATTAATGAAACAGAAAGGAGACAAAGAAAGAAACCTACTGAGTGGTTGCATTTTTGTTCTCGGATCATCTCTGTGAGAGAGGAGCGTCTGTCATCTCGTCAACGGGTCTGGGTGGGCTTGCGGAACCCATTCGAATCTTGCCTCACAAGAAGGCTGGGCTTTCAACCGAGGCAGGGGCATTTTCAGATGGAGGCTGAGGTAAGTGATAACGAGGGAACTGTTAGACGAGTTCCCCAAAACACCCAGGATAAAGCAAACATCACAGTGTGTGTCAACTAGGCTTCAGTGAAGAAAGGAAGCCAAAAAAAAAAAAAAAAATACATACCCCAGACCAAACAGCGGAGACTTTGAAGAGAACGTCTACACTATACTATTGCCTTTGTGGGGTTTGCGGATGTGCTCCCTGTATGTGGTGTGAAGCAAAATTCTGTCCATCGGGCCTTCCCTCTAGAACCTTGCTTGAGGCTGCAGCAGGGACGTGAAGACACACGTTAGAGTTCTGCTGATGAAGAATAAAGAATCCTGTGACTTGAACAATTGTGCAGGGACACAGGTGAGCGGGTGGAAACTTGTCAATGGAAACAAGCAGGTATTTCAGATTTACAAATAAAGCGAGGCTCTGAGAAAAATACACCTGGGGAGGGAACTTTGTAACAAAATCGGCTTAGGAACTTTTTGGTCCATGGGTGGTTTGGAAAATAGCTCTCTTTTGATAAGATCACATGTCTCTGCCCGCACCATGTCCATGACCTGCCTAAAGCACGGATCGACATAATTGCAAAGCAGCTACCGTACTTTGTGCCGAGAAAGTTTAATTCAGGGGCTGCAGTGTGCTCGAATCAGCTCTGGGCACATTCAAGGAATTATGAGATTCGGCCTTGAATTTACAGTTCCTTGTCCTTCGCACACCATCCTTATTCTCCCAGGAGGACCAGGAGAAGGGCTGCAAATCACTTCACAGTGCATTTCTCGGCCCTTTGCCGCACAGTTTCTGTAGAATACGGGTTGGTTTTACCACGATGGCAAGCTTCCATATCCGAAGGGGAAGCTTCGCAAGCAGGGAGGCATCCGAGCGCTTGCGGCCTCCCCGGCGGCTCCGAATCACACGGAAAACAGGTAAATGGCGGAACCAACATCACGTACACGTGAGGCCCCTCGTGGTCGTCCAGAGCCAAGGCCGTGTAGTGTTAAGCGAGGCCCTCTCCTCCAGGGACTGTCCCACTGTCCCACTTGATCTTGACGAGCAGAGATGAAGATTTTGGAGCTTCTGACAACAGCTGGAAGAGTCCATCAACAACCTTAAGAAAACAGACCTTGCTGCTCGTGGGGACACGGTTTTCGGAGAGGTGATCGACCACGGGGCTTCCGCTCGGCTTTCTGTAACAGAACCAGTGTGCCTAAATGTGTTTAAATTAGCTGCAAGGACAGGTTCCCGTTGATGCTCGGGTAAGAGTAAGCTGGATTTTCCTTCCACTGAAGGGCAGCTGTTTGCATCCAAGCATACGACGCAAGTGGGCCACTTCCACTGATCCCTCCTGGGGACGTTTGGGGAACAGCTGTACACAAGAAGGCAAATCGTGGGACATTCAAAAGGAAAGCAGTAGATGAATGCTGCAGGGGAAGATATTTACTGGCTTAAAACAAACCAGCCACCTTTGTTTCTGCAAAATCACATTTTTGATGCCAGGGAATCTGCAGGGCTGTCCACTGATTTTCACAAGCCATCACTTGGCACTCCCCCCCCCCCTAAATTCTTCCTCTGAAGCCAAACAGAGTCAGTTGAAAGGGCAGCCTATGGAAATAAGGCCTGGGGTGTGCAGTTTGAGGCAACCACGCCCCCTCCACCCAAACTTTGACTTGGAAGGTGACGTGTGCAAAATTGGTAAAGGCGTAACCTGAGAGTGAAGCCATTTCTGACAGTGACTGGTGTTCTCAAGGGGCACAGGAGGTAGAATAAGGTAGACGAAGGAAGCAAGGATGTGCGCCCTTCGGGGAAAGGCGGTTGTTTGGAGGTTGGGCACGCGAGGAAGTAAAGCAGAGGACAGGCTTTATCTCGGAGGTCACAGCTCGGCACCCAGCAGACTGCAGGCCAAGGCCATCCCAGGGCCGGTTTTCTGACTGTAGCTTTACAGGAGTACAGCCCTGGCCGCTGGTTGGAGTATTGAGCATGGCTGTTTTCAACAAAGTCCTTGTGACTTGCCAAACGGAAACTATTGACTACCTGGCACTTTATAGAAAACATTTGCCAGCCCCTGCTTCTAAGCAATGGACAATGGCTACAGTGCATCTCTGCGTCATGACATGGGACTAGCAACAGAGGCCAGAAAGCAAGGAGTGGGAGCCCCGTATCCTTTTAAATTCTCCCAGATCTGTACGTTGGGGCTCTCTCGCTTATTTTAGGAAATCGTGTCATCCACAAAAATGCATTGAACCACATGCCAGGTTGTAACTGAGTTAAGTTGTTTTGTGACCATTGTGATAGATTTTCTTTCATCATTTCTCATTTTTGATTCTCTAAAGAGTTGTCAAGCACAGAGCGAGAGGCAGCCAGCACGTGCATGGCTGGGGAACCGCTGATTCCCGTGACGAAGTGCCAAGCATCACGTCCTATGTTCCTCCCCAAGTCACCAAGCCTTTGTTGTTATTTAAGCGACATTTTCTGTATCTTCACCCAAAAAAATGAGTACGGGAGGGTTTCTGGGTCTTAGTAGCAGGTCAGATACTACTGGACTTTACAAAATTAGGGGAGCTTTTCCAGGACCCAAAGTGATATGGATTAGGTTATATAGAGAACTAGGTTTGAATATTTAAATTAAAAGTTTGCTCATCCATTGAGGAGCTGAAAGCTCAGCTATTTTTTTTAAGATTTTATTTGTTTATTTATTTTTTTTTTATTTCAGAGTGAGACAGAGTGAGGCAGAGCAAGAGAGAGCAAGAGAGAGCATGAGTTGTGAGGGAGGCAGAGGGAGAAAGACAGGCAGACGCCCCACTGAGCAGGGAACCCAGCACGGGGCTCGATCCCAAGACCCTGAGATCATGACCTGAGCCGAAGGCAGAGGCTCAACCGACGGAGCCATCCAGGCGCCCCTAAAAACCCAGCTTTAAATACAGATTTCCTTAATAGAAAAGACGTAAAGTGCTCCAATTAGATCGTGTATTCTTGTGCATTATTAGCAAAGGTGAAAGGTGTTGTTTTCCATTTGAATATGGGGAGAACTTTTCCTTTCCTGTGTGATTAGGGTCTCCCACTACTGGTGATGAGAATCACAGTTCCAGGCAAAATGAACAGTGCACAGTTGAGAAATGTGTGACTCATGTCTTGTGGCATTTCAAGAAGAGTTTACTTGGGATGCATGTGTTCTAAAATGTAGTCAGTAACAAAAGGGGATTACCTGTGAGTTTATAAGGCTCTAGAGATGAGAATTTATGTGTCATCCTCTTAAACTGTGAAATAATGCGTTGATGAATATTCACTGGTCCTCATTTTTGTTGTTGTTGTTGGTTTCTGTTCTTGGTTACTTGTCTCAGGTATTGAAGTTCATGAATAAATTGCTCATGATTTCCTCCTCAGAAATATACTTCTTTTTTTACTTCTTAGTTTTATAGCAAGTATTCCCAGCATTTTGGAGAATTCCCATAAAGCATTTGGCTGAGATAACGCAGTATTTGGTGAAAGACTTTTGAAGGGAGTCAATACCACATTTGCATCCCAATGGCAAGACTTGGGACAGTGGAATGTATTTATCTCTTTGACCTTCATTTTACCTATCCATAAAATAGGTAGTACCTGGAACTTAAAAGAAAGCACACAAAAATAGCTGGATTCTTTCAGGCTCTCCCTCACCTGTGGTTGCAGATCCTGTCAGAATAATCGTCTCCAGGCCGTTCCCTCAAGTCATGGAAGCAGGTGCTCCCATTGGACCCCTGGCTCCCAATTTGCTAACACGGTGAGGTTGAGGAAGTCTCTTTCCACAAGCTTCCATTTTATTGTGTATAGTTGGGGTGGCAGCCACCCCTGCTCACCGAGCCGCGGAACCTGCGTGAGATCGTGGCATGGCTCTCGGAAACCGGTCACTGCGACTGTACCTCAGCATTGGTCTTCCACTTGCCGACTAAGACTTTGCTGGGAGGTGGTGTCTGATGAGCGTCCTCCCTCTTTCTTGTCAGTCCCCATCGAGAAAGCTGCTTTTCACTTCTCTGCACATTCCTGTTTTCAGACAGGAAATGCACTTACTTTACTACAAACAACTCTGTTTTAGGCTCCTCTCACCGATGTATTGAACACTCTCGAAGGTGACAGAGCCCAATGCTAAGCTAATACGCATTTCTCCTCTGGCGAGCAGCTTGGGTGGCTGGCATGAGACATCATAGACTGGACACCCTGAAAAACAGAAACATATTTTCTCACATTCTGTAGACTGGAAGTCCAAGGTCAGGGTGCCAGTAGGGTTGGTTTCTGGTGAGACGTCTCTTGTTTGGTCACAGACGTCTGCCTTCTCACGGTGTCTTCACATGGCTTCTTCTCTGTGTGTGTGGAGAGAAAGAAAGCTCTGAAGTCTCTTCTTCTTATAAGGACACCAGTCCTGTCAGATTAGGCCCCTCCACTGTGATACCATTTAACCCAAGTTACCACTTTCAAGGTCCCGTCTCCAAACGCAGTCATGTTGGGGGTTAGGGCTTCACCCTAGGAATTCTGGGGGACACACTTCAGCCCCGAATAAGGTTTCCTGGTTTCTGGTGAGCCCATCCTAAGAATCTGCCTCAGTCTGGCTCGAATCTCTCCCGCTCTGTGACTCCAGCCACGTGGAGGGATGAGCACGTAAGCCCCACCCCCCACCACCGGGAGTGCCAGGCGCTTCGACAACTGCTCCCTCTCATGCTCGAGAAGGTCTAAGCGATGCTTCAAGAAATGGAATCTGTTCCCGGGGTGTTTCCAGGAAGAGGACGCTACTGTGTATAGATGGCCCTGGAATCATGCCCCTTGGGGCACACCGTGCTCCCTCACCTATGGGGTCCCATAGCTACCGGCATCAGTTGCTTCTCCAACGATGTAACGACCAGGTGCCGCGGTGCCCTTCCCCTTCCCCTGAGGATGCCGCTTCCCCACTGCTGTCTGGGAAGGAACTGCAAAGTAGAGGCAAAACTCTGTCAGGAAAGCAGGAGGAGGAGCATAGACAAGAACCAAGCTTTGGCACAAACAGCATGCTCCCCCTACACTCAGCTGGGACGCCACAGCCTGCAAGCCTGTCCCCAGAACACTGGGGTATTGCTCTCAGAGACGGCCATTTCAGATGAATGGCTTTTTTGTTGTTCAGAAGAAGTGCCTGATGATCAGCTGGGTCAACATGAGAGGCATAAAGTCTTTGGCTTCCACAAAGAGGGGAAGACCAAATGCCTAAGAAGTCATGTGGAATATCGTGCAAATCAGATTTATAATTAAAATGTAATTCCTGCCCTGCTCCTGATGCCCAGAAAGCTTCTTTTCTGGACGAATGCCAACTTATGCCATCAGAAGACAGATCAGATGCTCATCTGGAAAACCCCAGGGCCCCCGTGGCGGATCTCTGCCATGGACACACAGGGAAGAGAACCAGGGCTCTGAAAGCGTGTCCCACATGGAACGTCAGACCAGGTGAAGGGACAGGCACAGGAAAAGGTGGCCGAGGCTTCTTTAAGCAGTCGTGATTTAAGGAGTCTTTGAGTAGTAGTCTATGCCTAGAAAGCCACTGTTTCTAATCTGCCCAACTCGCTCCCACCACCCGTTGCCAATTGCCATTGTTTTATTTTCTTGGCAAGAACAAGGATTTTACATCAGTCAGAAAAACACCAGAATGGTTGTTGATGAAAGACTTTAAGAAGGTATCTCATCAGAGAGCTGCATTTCAGTATCCTACCGAATATCCAGGTTCTACACCACAGACCGACGCGGGCAGTAAGCTTTCCAAGGAGTCATTTTAGCACATGAAAATTTGCCATTCTGACTTTTATTCAGAACAAAGTTTCAAAAACAAAGAATTTTAATTCCTTTTCATGAAAGCTAACTAGGGCTCTGCAGCATCGTTGGCTCTATGCTAAGGAGCCAAGACCTGTGTTGCCCAATCCAGTCTCTACACTTAACCTCCCAGACTCAGGCAAAACAGAGGCCTGGCCATCAAAATTCTTCTTTCGGCAGATAGCTTCCTTTCAGAAGAACATACTTCGGACTGTATTGCTCACACAGACACCTCCTGGGACTCACATTTTCAAAACCACTAATCTCTTTGGTTTCAGAATAATTTTGGAGAAACCTTACAAGGCAGCCTTGCTTTTCAGAGATACGTGTGCCCGATTCTGGGCTAGGCTCCTTTCAGGCAAGAAGACAGCTCCCGTGTTTGAGAACGTTCTTCCTTTTTCTTCTTTGTCTCAGACATCACTGTCCTAACAACTTGGAACCACTTGGCCTTCCTCAGGATGGGAAGGAGAGTGCAGCCCTTTTGTTCTGGGCTGGCTGGCACACATCTTTCTATGCTCCCATTTATGAAGAACAGAAAATAGACTGATTAAATCCCATATTTTTTCAGATAACTCGATTGAGTAAACTGACAATGATGTTATCTGCGGGCCTGTTGTCATGTTTGATCAAGTTCTTTACAGAGCTATATAATCTCCCATAAAACCTGCCCAAATGGTAGAGTTCACAGAAATCTTTGAACAGAGCTAGTCTTCTGTTGCTCCATGTTGTTATCCAGGTGGGGAGAGGTGGGGTGGGGGCAGCAGAGTTCGAGAGGCTCATATCATTCCCACCGAGTGATTCCTAAACTGATCGTTTTAAGAAAATACAAAATAAAAAAATCTTTCCTCATCTTTGACTTTTACTGTTTTGCTATAAAACCCTACTCCAGGCATAAAATGATGTATATTTTCATTTGCTTCTAGAGTGAAAAGAGGCACTTCAAGATCATACCTTTTTAAAGTTGAAATGTATCCAATGTGTCCATCCCCTAGGCCCTTTGCCAAGTGGCCCACAGGTGTCAGCTCGTTCCACGCCGGTGACAACCCAGACTATTCATTCCACTTTGGAGATGAAGAAATCAGGGCTTTAGGAAGAAGGACTATCATGTCAGGATCACACAGGACAGAGAAAATGTCTCTGAACTTACAAAGAACAGGGGCTGTTAAGTCTATCCATCTGCCTGCCTTAGTAAGGGCTCCAGTGGGAAGCAAGCCTCAAATAAGAGAACTCAGAGACTCATATCCACAAATCGGCTCATCACAAAGATGTGGGTGAAGCGTAGGGGCCTGGGGGCCACCTTCCATTGAGCTGTTACCTCCCCAGGCCTGAGCAGTGGGAGGAGAGGACTGAGCAGCTGCCAGAGCCTGTAAGGAGACACAGGTGCATAGAACACGAAGCTGTGGGAGGATCTTCAAACTTCACGCCAGAGAACGGCAGCCCGAGGGGGCCTTGCCGGGGTGGAGCCAAGACCTCCTTCTCCGCCTCCACTCCCCAGCTGGGGAACCCCTCCAAACCCATCCAACCCTCCCCTGGATCCTGGAGGGCACAGGGTCCTGCTCTGCAGCCCCAGGACCAACTCTCCGCCTCTGCAGGCACCCGGGTCTTAGCTCTTAGCATCTGTCCTCACTTCCCACCTGCAACCCTGCTTCCCCCATACGGTTCAGGCCAGCTTGCTGCCTGCCTCCTGCCTGGTGTCTCCTTCTCTCTCTTGGACTCCTGTAGAGGGACAGAGATGACCCACAGTGATGGCCAAAAAGGCACCTTTGTTTTCATGGGCCGACATCTGGATGAAGACATGGAGCCGCCACACAGGGCAGGTTGAGGAAGGTGAAGGGCAGGCGAGGCAGGGAGCTTCTCCTTCCTCAAGGGACTGGCCCTGGAGGCCATCCTGTCCCACCCAGTTTGGGGGCCAGCACTGGGACGACATCCTGGGCCATTCGTTCATGTTTTAACCATCAGATGTTACTACTGTTCATTAGCACTGCTGCCGATGCACCTGCAGAAGGTTGTCCATACTCGGGAATCACTGCACTTGTGCATTACTTCACCTGCCCATTCATTCATTCATTCATTCATTCATTCATTCATAAACATAAAATAAGCACACGCGATGAACATGCATTAACTTACTCTGTGCTGGAAAAAACAAAATTGAGATGTGGTATGCCTTCAAAGAATTATCAGGCTACTAAGGGAATAAAACATCTCCACAATTAATTGTAATCCACTTTGGAAAGTGGCAAAACCCACAACAGGTAAAATGTATTCATTGTTGAAGAAAGGGGAGATTACTGCTATCTTTAAATCAGGCACTCAAGGTTCAAGTTCATCCCTAGTGGATAATTTCCTAGAACCATCTTCCTAGAAACCTGGAATCATTCGGTCCCAGACTTGGGTTCTGGACCATGAGCTCCTTCAGAAAAAGACCCTCTGACCTACGCTGTCCAGCATCCAATGACATCTGCCTGACCCTGTCCATGATCCTTGTGTGGTCAGTTCCTCATAGGGCATCCCTCTCTCTGCCTAGTGCTTGCAGGCTCAAAGGCGGGTCCACCCAGTGTGTTCTCAGACACGGCTGGTTTCAGCTGCCCCCGGAGGGGTCTGAAATGTAAGTAAGTGAAGCAACATCCCCAGGTAACACAGCCAGCCCAGGTCACCTGGTCTCCTACACTGGCATAAAATTGGGTAAGAGGAAGCTAGACAGGATAAAGCATAATAAACCCTTTTATTAAGTTAAAAATCAGTTCATAATGAGAATGGATGCTGTGAGGTTTGCAGATACAATGTCTTGTCCTCTCTTAAAGCCTCCATAGAAGTGGTCACTGTGTTTGAGAGCTCTCTCTCTCCATGTCTGTGCTCCTTACTCTTCTAGGAGACCCTGGGGACCAGAATCTGTTCCTTATTGTTCTCAGTGTCTCCTGTACCAAGCAGTGCCTAGCTCATACTTCCTGAGAGAATGCTAGCTCCCACTGTCTGTAGCATTTATAAATCTGTAGCGACCATACCCACTGCAAACACTATAAAGTGTCTTCTATTGATGTTCTTTTGCACTGTTTCTCAGGTAATTCTTATTATGATGCTGTCAGAATAGGACATCAATGCCCATTTTACAAAGAAGGCAAGGGGGGGCCGTGGTCTACTGAACAATGGTAGCTAACACTCCTCAACTTGACTCTGTGTCAGCAACAGCTTGAAGCACTCTGGATCCCCTATCCCACTTCATTCTCAGAACAAATCTATGAGACGTGAAATTATGATCTCCAGATTTCATACGATGAACAAAAACACAGAGATGTCAAGCAAAGTGCCCAAGTTCACAGAATGGTGAAAGGGACGAGCTGGGATTTGGGAACAACTGGTCCCTTTAGTGTTCAATACTTATTGACTTCACTCTACTTCCTTCCTTAACCACAGACCAAGGGTGTAGAGCTGGCCAGCCCCAACACACCCTCATTTGGTTAACGATTAGCTTTATGACTTTGAGAAGGTCCTGTCTCTTAAACCTCGGCTTCTGCATCTTTGAGAAGTTACACTAACACCCGCTTCACTCATAAAGGTCTACCTTACTAGATCACCCACCAGGCTTGCCCTGTGCATTCTGCAGTGAAAACTGAGACCTATCCATCATCTCTGGCTTTCACAATGCCAGTATCTCTGATCGAATTCTTGTATCCTCAACCTTGTTTAATATACCAAAGAATTATGCCCACCATCTTTCCAGGACTAGACCCAAGAAAAACACTTCAAATTTTGAAAGTCAGAAGAATGTTGGAAAAGAACTCACAATTTGAGATCTAAACATCTAAATGTTACCACTTGATATCTGTGTGGCCTTGAGTAATTCATGTCAATTCTATGCATTTACTGTCCACCATCTGGCAAAGAATAATCATAGAACAAGTACAACAGTAATACTTATCAATGGATTAATATGAAGAAAAGTAAGATCATGGTAAACAGGTTTTAAGAATAATAATGACCAGTTAGATGTATGATCATCATTTCTACAGACTCATTCATTCCACGTTATTGGAACTCAGAAACACCAATGGTTGAACTGAGTGAGTATCCTAGCAGGTAGGATGACAGTCTCGAGTCCAAGGCTTCAGTTCTTGGTCCATGGATACATGCTGCACTCCCGCCTGCTCCGCCCAGAGATGATCCTTCCTCGCAAGTGACGTAGGAGAAAGCTCATGTGTTCTGGAATGAAACACCATTCTGGGACCTTAGGCAACCTATTAAACATTTTAATATATCTGTGGATATCTATACTTAACAAATGGGGATTATAATAATTCTCAGGGCTGCTATCAGGATAAAGGGTGGTGCTAAACATATAGTACTTAGCTCAAGGTTAGATCTGGAAAAAATATATATATATTTGTTTTCTTCTTCCTTTGGATAGAACTTTTTATGAAATGGAGGGAAGTCATGGGAAATTTTAAAGCTTATAGTTACTGAGTGTTACTATTGACAAATAAAATTGCTTGTACTTCTCTCTTCTCCTTTGCCAACGCTTTAATCATTTTCTCGATTTCAGACTCCATTTGCAAGACGGGAACTGTCCAGGAGAAATATCCCCAAGAAGAATGTTTGCATTCTTAAAAAATAAAGGTTGCCTATTTGATGAGAGGAGAGAGTGTACCAGTTTCCTGGTAGAAGCCAAATTCTCTCTCCCTTTTCCAAACCACCAGTGTGGTTGTGTATCTCTTTTCATACCTTGCACAAGAGCCACCCACATGCATGAACTAATGGAAGCAAAATAGATTTGGGGAGCTGAAAGATCTGGCCATAACTTCAGGTCAACAATTTTTATTCCTGATGCCATGGGACCATCATTGTGATTTTATGAGCCTCAGTCCAATCATCTACAAAATTGGGATCAAGTGAGGCAAATGCGTAAAAGTTCTTAACACAATATTTCATAGGCAGTAGAAAGTTTATAAATTTCTATTTCCTATCATCTTTTTGCACAAGGGCTTAATTTGAATTTTACCTAGCTGTATAGAGCCCATAATGATGACTAAAGTGTCCTATACAGGGGCGCCTTGGTGGCTCAGTGGGTTAAAACCTCTGCCTTCGGCTCAGGTCATGATCTCAGGGTCCTGGGATCGAGTCCCCCATCTGGCTCTCAGTTCGGCAGGGAGCCTGCTTCCTCCTCTCTCTCTGCCTGCCTCTCTACCTACTTGTGATCTCTCTCTCTCTGTGTCAAATAAATAAATAAAATCTTAAAAAAAATAAAGTGTCCTATACAAAATATGCTCTTGGTAAATGCTTACAGAATTAAACCAAATTATAAGTAAATAGATAATGCAAATATGCTAGGAATACAACAATATTCTTTGTTATAAAAAGAAGAAGCTCAGTACAAAATTTTGTGTATTTTGAGTGTAGGCATTGTAATTCTACCTGAAAACCCACAGTGTTTCAACGTTTTTTGGTTGGTTGGTTTCTTTTTTACAGATGATCTTGAGAGAGGCAATGGTTCCATGGAAAGAGTAAACTATTTGGAGTCATAGTTAAATGTAAACACATCTCTTAGGCTACATGAACTTGGGGGATCTAAAATATTTTATTGGCTCAAAGGTGCCATTAATTTAAAAATACATATGTATCACTAAAATGAAACAAAATTCTGCTACTACACTAAGGCATGATTGCTGGTGCATTGAATGCAAGACGAACCCTTATTTCAGAGGTGTGATTCAAGGGTGTACTTTATTTGATTTCTAGATCCTCGGTTTTTCCATTAGAATAATAAAGATGACTAAGAGGATATCGAAAGAATCACATGACAAAAGAGTATAAATGTCCTTTTCAAACTCTAAAATACTACAAATATTATTTATAGACAAAGACTTCTTTTAATGAAAAACTGAGCTTTGAGAAATGAAACCTCTCTTGCCCTCCTGATCTATTTTCGTACTAAATGTTTCTCGATACTGTTTTCTTCCCTAGAAATGCCCTTGTTGGCTGTTTATGGAATGTCATGACCAGAAAGCTACATATTTTGTGTTTATTTCAAAATATAATCATAGAGAGTCCCTGAATTTGTGCTATTGGGCTTAGGTATGGACCTTTCAAAGGAGTTGTTTGTTCATTTTTAAATTTTAATTGTTTTTAGTAATTAACCAAATACAAAATTTGTAGTTCAATAATTTCTCAAGAAAAATTCAATATCCCATGAGGTTTATTCACTTAAAAGAATTACTATCAAATCCAACCAAATCCAGAAAACACAAATAAGAAAGCCAATGTCACAAAAAGGAAGAAAGAGAGGGAGAGACAGAGAGGAAGGAAGGAAAGAAGGAAGAAAGGAAGGAAAGAAGGAAGAAAGCAAGCAACCAAGCCAGCCAGATCAGGGAAAGAGCTGGATTACTGAGATAATGAACTGTTTTGGAATTTTTCAAGGACATCCAAGATATCAGCTATGAACTCTTTAATGGCGCCCTCAACATATTCATTTGACTTCAAATTTTGGGAATGGGGAGAGAGAGAGAGCTGCTTTCTGGGATCTCTGTGACACTCAGTGTCAAAAGACACATCTAAAGGAGTACATGTCATTTAAATGAAAAAAGTTAAATGTTGCATATTCATCGTCTCCTGGGCTTTTGCCAATACCTCTTGATGTGACAAGCACCAGTGCCAAGAAATAGTATGATTAATGCCTTGTGAGTCCCTCCTGTGTTTCTGATTTTGTAACCCCACTCCTGCTGCCACTGGAAGAGATGGTAACTATTCGCCAAATCTAATTCGTTTGGGGTAAAGCTCGATGAGCTAACGAAGCTCAAATGTTTTGCAAGTTACAAAACGCATGGAAAACCGTAGAATATCGCAACGAAGGCATTAACAAAGTCACAATATTTGACAGGAATAATTTTTAAAACTTAAGAAAGAGCAAGGTCCCTGTGCATATTCTAACATTCGCCCTGGGATGTATCCAGGGTTAGGCACAGCCTGCATTAAGGCTATATTCCCCACTCCATGAGCATTGGACTAGAGCATGTCCTTCACCTAGGACATCTTCCTCCTCCACCTCTCCCCGTTGGAATCCTACACATGTTTCCTATTTCAGTTTTGCTTCCCTCCTCCATGCGTCTCTCTCTCTCAGAAAGCATTTCACTTAACACATTCTGTACACACTCACAAAGGCTCTCATTCCAGTTACTCCGGGATGTAGAGATGTCTGTCTCCCTCGTAGATTTGAATTTCTATGTTTTATTCATAGTCATAATTCCAGAGCTTATGCATAGAATTACTCCATATTTGTTGGTTACATTTGATTTTGAATAATAGAAAAAAAGCACTTTTGTAATAGGGATGGGGAATGAGATGTAATTTAATGCTGTAAAACAATGGTTGTCACATGAAACAATGGAGGACACCAAACAGTTGCTGCACTCTCATGCCCAACAGTGGCCCCATTAAAGCCAACTCCACCTTTTTGCTCCAACTAAAGAAAAACGTCGATGGATCCAAATATATGGAAAACATATTATAAAAAGGGAAATCATTAAATTGGCAAGCCTAGTATTTTGTTTTAGTAATAAAGTACTTAAGACACACCTCGACTGTTTGCACACTTGGTTTGGCGATTCTATAGTTGAGAACTATTGTCACGGGACAGTGCCCACCAAATTTCCCATGGTGATTGTCTACAATCTCACCCCCTCCCTTCCAGTCACCAGACACTCTCCAGGCTCCAGAAATTTACTTTACCTCCTCTTTCATCCATTCCTAACTTTACTTTCTCTTGTATCGTCTTTCTCTGCATGGGCACCACTGACGTTTGGATCAGGTGATTCTTGGTCGTCTGGGCGGTCCTGTGTACTGCAGGACGTTCAGCAGCAACCCCACAGCCAGTAACAATCCCCAAGTCATGACAATCAAAAATGTCTCCAGACACTGCCAGATCCTCCACTTGGAAAGGAGAGATCTCCCCAGTTTCCAATGACGAATACAGAGACTCTTCTGGCTATGCTCCCTTGAAGCAGATGACGGAGACTATGCAGCCAGCAGAGATGAAAGGAGACATGGGTCTAGGGGGACAAGTGCATATCAAGAGAAGCCCAGAATGATTAAGTACAAGAGTGAAGAGTACAGTTTCTAGAATATAAATGTGTGTGAGCATATCACTTTTTTTGTTTTGTTTTGTTTAGGGGAGGTGCAGAAGGAAGAGGGAGAGAGAGCAGCACCAAGTCTGATGTGGGGCTTGATCTCACGATCCTGAGGCAAAATCAAGGGTTGTACGTTTAACTGACTGAACCCCTCAGGTGACCCAAGCATATCGCTCTTGTGTTTCGAACCCTCCACTAGCTCCCTGTCCCTGGAGAGAGAGCTCAGGGGAGGGCGTGGACGGGGCCCATAGGCGCTCTCACGGTCCTGTCCTCCAGCTCCGTTGCCTCACCAAGCTACTCACAGGCATTTGAGTGTGTTGGGTTCCCTCGTGCCTACCTTCCTGGCAGACATCTCTGTCTCTCAATGCTATATTTGAGGTTTCTCTGTATGTGTGCCTGCTCCCTACCACTAGAATGTAAGTTCCACAAGGGCAGAGAGTTGGAGGACGAAACTTCTTAACTCACCATTTTGCCCTCAGCACCTTATTTGATGAAGATGGTGGAAAATGACCAAAAGTCATTATATATTTTGGTGAATAGACTGGCTAGCCTGGAATTCCCTTCTCGCCCTCATTTTATTCATTCTTCGAAATCCAGTCTAACCTCCCCCACCCTGAAATGTCTCCAGAGACTTAGATCATCTTCTTTGATTTGAATGTGCCCCCTCTCTGCTTCCCTAAGAGTCGAATGTGTTGATTCTTTCACATGCCAATCAGAAGCCCTCCCTTCACATCCTCCATTTCTGAGAGCAAGGACCCAAGTCACCACCCGGGTAATCTCTTTATTGAGGACTAGTGCTCAGCTTACAGAAAAAAAAATTTAAGAAACATCTCTGTCATTTAATTTTACTTTTTTTTTTGAGTCCAACATAAGCCATGTCTCATCCTTCTGTGTACTTTCCACAGAAAACACATCTAACACAACAGCTGGCAAAGAATGTACTGCTAGTGAACACTCCATATTCGTTGCTTCTTTATCTTTATTTGAGGCTTTGGGAGAATGTTATATGTGAAGACTCAGTTGAGTGTTCTCAGGAATAGAAAAGATGGCTCCCTGGTTTCAGAGTGATTGGCCACTCAGTGAATTTCGTCAGTGCTCCACCTACACCCCCTTGAGCTTCTTTTACTGCTCTTTGTCATTCCAAGGTTCAAGGCGCCTCCGTCTCCAGAGGTTTGCTTGGGATTGTTTATTGAGGATGACCTTCCACTACTAGAGTCTCTTAGACTTTGTTGTGTCAACAGCTGGACAGTCGTGGGAGGTCCTCCTACCTGCTACTCTCACCACCAAAAAATAGGGAGCTGGAAAAGCAGCTACTCATGGGGGTCCAGACACTGTGAGCATAGCTTAGAGCCCACAGCCTCTCGGCCAGGAGCAAACCTTTGGGAGATTTCCTAAAGTCACATTCTTGCTTTGCTTCTTCCGTTTTCATACCCTGGTTCTCCCAATCCCATACCTGCTTCTCCCTGGAACAATTCCTTAATAAATCGCTTGCACACAGACTCTTGCCTTAGGGTCTGCCTCTGGGGAGCCAATCTAGAACAATCTCTTCCTCTCTACTTATTACTTGTTCACAGGAAAGGGAAAGGGGGCAAGGCTGGGTACACAGTTTGTGGGGCTCACTGCAAAATGAAGATGTCAGTCTCTTTAAAACATACTAAGAGTTTCAAGATCAGCAACAGCAGACCACTCAACTGAGACTCAAAAGTTGCATGCCCTGATGTCAGTTCCACTAGATAATCTCATTCAAATTTCCCATATCCAGCTACCCTTCAATAACTGAGAACAACTAGCTGGTAAGACAGACTAACAGAGTTTGGATGGATACTTTCTTTCTCTTTTAACAGTTTTTATTTAAAGTATTTGTATAAAAGTAGCTATAGAAATGGAAGACATATGGTACATTAAAAAAAATAAGTTGGGCAAAATGATCTATGACACATAAGGGAGTTTTGAGATTCATTGGTCCTGGCAAAATTCTGAGCACACATAGTCACTCAATACTCACTGATTGACTAAGGTATTTCAAATGGTTTGGTTAAAGAATTAAAAATTCTTTTTATTTGGTTTCCCTTGTAACTTGACACTGTTAGAAGCACATAGGTTTGGAATAGGTGAGTTAGAAAAGGTGATGGACATCTAGGCTCTTTCATAGTTTGGCTACTATGGACATTGCTGCTATAAACATTGGGGTGTCACTGGTAGATAAACGGATAAAGAAGATATGGTATATACATACATATATACAATTGAATATTATGGAGCTGTCGAAAAAATGAAATCTTGCCATTTGCAATGTCATGGATGGAACTAGAGGGTGTTATGCTAAGTGAACTAAGTCAATCAGAGAAAGACAATTATCACATGATCTCGCTGATTTGTGGAATTTGAGAAAAAAGGCAGAGGATCATGGGGGAAGGGAGGGAAAAATGAAGTGGGACGAAACCAGAGAGGGAGACAAACCATAAAAGACTCTTAATCTCAGGAAATAAACTGAGGGTTGCTGGAGGGGAGAGGGGTGAGATGGAGGGGGTGGCTGGGTGATGGACATTGGGGAGGGTATGAGCTATGGTGAGTGCTGTGAATTTGTGTAAGCCTGATGGGTCATAGACCTGTACCCCTGAAACAAATAATACATTATACACACACACACACACACACACACACATATATATATATTTACACACACACACATATATATAAAATGGAGCCCCCCCCAAAAAAAGAAAAGATGAAGGATCTCAGTAATCACAATGATTTTACAGATGGAAAAACTGAGACTGGTGTATTTTAATGAATTCTGTGTGCTCATATCCCTGATATATGATAACAGAGAATTATGATGTTCATTGCTTCTCAAAAACAATGAGGTGTGATTTATAATTGTTTGTGGAAACTGTATTAATATAAAGTTGAAATATCACCAGAGGGGCCGTGTCAAAAGACAAGTCTGCACATGCATGATTGATCTAGAGCATGGAACAAGTCACCACAAAATTTAGCAGCTTCAAACCACATGCATTTGGCCCGAAGAGGGGTTGAGACATGGGGAGAGGGAGAAACTGCGGATCTTGCGGGGAAGGGAACGGGTGGAGAGAGGGCAAAGCTCAGAGGCTGTTTGTGAGAACAGATCTCCATCTTCAGACAAAAAGGCAGACATTATCTGTGGGAAATTTGGAAGATCTGTAAGCTGTCTGTATATGAAAGTGACAGGATCAGTGGTATTATTTCAGGTTGGGGTGAACCAGCTGCAAGTATGAGAACCTGGAGAGAAGGAGGGGTGAGAAAAGTAAGGGTATTGTTGAGTCCGGGCTAAGAGTCATGGAAGCAATCCTAAAGATGTAGCCGTGTTCAAACAGAGAGGACAAGGAGGGACACCTGAGGGGCCAGCGGAGGTGGAACTGAAAAGTCTCGGCCCCCTGGGGTGACTGTGGGATTGGCGGTGGGGGGGCATTAAGTGAGCAGATGACGTTGCAGCTCAGGCCGGCATGCCGTGCCTGTTCGTCCTCCCCCCAGACCTCTCACAGATGCCCCGAACTCCGCGGCACAGAACCCACTCTGAGGTAGGGAAGCTGTTCCAGGAAGAATAGCAAGTGTAGGAAGCACGTGTTTGAATGAACCCCTCGGATGCCAACACGAACACCAGATTCTGGGTCCGGGAGGCTGCACGCTGGTTTAGGGACTCGGGGGCCAGGTTCGACCCGTTAAAGATCCACAATGAGCCATCCTGCCAAGGGGCCAGTCAAATTACATCCAAGGACGAGTCCAAGGTATAGGAGTTGGCTCTGGCTTTATAAGAAAATACCCCCAAACTTAGCAGCTTAGCACAACACACAGTGTCTGCGTCCGGAAATCAAGGAGCAGTTAGCAGGATGCTTGTGGCTCAGGGCACCCTCAAAGGTTGCCGTCCTCAGAAGGCCCGAGTGTCAGCTTCTGAGGAGCTCACCACATGGCTGGAGGCTGGAGACAGAAGTTCCCAGACCTGGGAACCTCTGCCTGGGCAGCTGGCTTCCCTCAAAGCACCGATGCGAGACAGACAGAGGGGGAAAAAGTGAGAGAGGGAGAGACAGAAACAGACAGATGGAAGAACAGAGGAAGAAAACTAGAGAGACAGAAAGGGAGAGAGAGGGAGGGAGGGACAGAGGAGACCCCCAGAAGCTACTGTGGCTTTGGGACCAGGTCTCAGTGTCAGACACCATCCTGTCCTCCTCACTCTGTGTGTGAGAAGGGTGTCCAGCTCACACTCCCGGGAAGGAAATCATCTCCACCCCCGGGAGGGAACACTATCAAAGAACCTGGGGATCTGCTTTCAAAACTACCCCAGGGAGTGAACTGGGCGGAGAATAAACGTGTCGGGAAGCTGGAGAAAACACGGGGCAGGTGTAGGCGCCACTGCGGGCACAGCCAGAGCGCGGGGAGGAGCCCAGCCCCGCGCCCAGCGCAGCCCCCGCGGCGGGCGCGCCCAGCCCAGCGCCCACGGGAGAGCGGGAGGCAGCTGCACACCAGCCCCGGGCCCACAGCCCACAGCCACGTGCTTGCTCAGTTGCCTGGATTTACCTTCTTCTCTTCTCCAGATTGTTCCAGAATCCAACTCCATCATCACATAGCAGGGAAACGGTTTAGGTGCTCCTCCCTCAAAACTTGAAATAGGCGAACGTGAACGGGGCACCGACGAGGGGCTCATCCCCCCCGCCGCGGGCCCTCCCCCGCCAGACCCGCCCCTCGTTGGGGCCGCCCCGCTGCATCTGGCTGCGCCCCCGCCAGCGGCAGTGATGGCCGCGCACAGAGCGCGGTAGGATGACTGGTCAATAGCCACGTGCAATCTCCTGGCTCCCAGAGGGTCCCACAGCTCATTTAAACTTCTCTGATTTGGACGCTGCGCCAGGACAGCATGATCTTATTGTAGCCCCTCCCTGGGAGGGGAAAAAAAAAGTGAGTAACAGTTGCAGAGCATGTACAGCTGAAACATCTGAGATCACTTGACTGCATTTTCAGTGCTTGGGAGAAGGAAAAGACAGGACGGTCTGCGGAGGAGGAAGTCCTCCAGGAAAGTCCTCCGGGGCCACATCCAGGGGGTAGGAGGGAGGATCCTGAAATGTGTGCCCCCTTCTGGGCTGCGCGTCGCGGGCTCTGACTCGTAGGTGCTGAGGTCCTAGCAGCTTCTGGCCTAGGGACCACCTAAGTGGATGGCACTTGGCTGTTTCACCTGCCAGCAAGACGGGGAGGGCTTTCTCCCCACTCAAACTGCCAGACTTGTATTCATATGATTTATTTATTTATTTATCTTTGGTTTCCATATATTCCGCTGACTCTTAGTTTGCAAATATCATCTTCCAAGAAACCCGAGATTGGAAAGAGGGCATTTGCACAAATCCCGTGCCGTAATTCAAGGTGCTTCTGTCTCGAGACCACTGCTGGCACCTTGAGAAGGCAGCTGCACCCCGCCTCCCCAGCCCTCGCCCCTTCCCAAACACCTGCAGGACACGTCCCTACGTACCAGGCTTCTGATCCACCTGCTGCTCCCAGCGTCTGCTGAGGCTGAGTAGGTGTTACTGGAAATAGGGTCCACCGCCTTCTGGTTCAACACCGCCCCCATCACCCCTGGGGCCCACGCCACAGAGCCACTGTAGAGAGTGCTGGGGTGGGAATGTAGTTCTCATTTGCCCCATCTTCATTCCACAGAAGAAAATTAAAAAGAAAGAAAGAAGGAAAGAAAGAAAGAAAAGATAGGGTGCACAGTGTTCAGTGGGCCTCCCATGTTCTGACACAACGTTTTTCTTTTATGAGCGAGGTTTCTTAGAGTGTAGAAAAACGTGTTTCAGCAGAGGCAGGCCAATTTTCAAAACCACTCATTTGGCAAATGCACAAGCTCTCAAGCTGGAAAGCCCTGCTTCTGGTTCCTCGCAGTTTACCTAATCCACAAGCAGTGGTAATCATGTTGAAAAAAATCGTCAGCTCTGCCAATAGCCTTGGGCTTTGCTTGCCACGGTAACGTACAGAAAGCAAGGTGGCCATAAGGGGTTGCTTATGCGATGAAAATGCGCTGCCGTCCACACTGGACGCCAGTGCTTGAAGAGCTACTGGGCACGGAATTAATAGCGTCCTAGGGGCCCCTGGGTGGCTCAGTGGGTTAAACCTCTGCCTTCAGCTCAGGTCATGGTCTCAGGGTCCTGGGATCGAGCCCTGCCTCGGGCTCTCTGCTCAGCGGGGAGCCTGCTTCCCCCTCTCTCTCTGCCTGCCTCTCTGCTTACTTGTGATCTCTCTCTTTCTCTGTCAAATAAATAAATAAAATCTTTAAAAAAAAAGAATTTATAGCGTCCTTTAGTTTACAACAGCGCCGCCCTCACTGTAAATGCTTTCACGGGATCAGCCAGTTGAGTTTTTGGCTAATAACCCATCCATTCAGGCTGGAATGCCTGAACCAAGAGTTCCACTTCTACAATATGCAGTATTTGACCAGACAATAATCGATATATCTCATTTTTCTAACACCATGATCAACTTACATCATAAATTTCTCACTCTTGTATGGATCAAGTTCCCCCAAATAATGAGTAACTTGGGAGAATGCTGGCACTTTTGAAAATCGGCTGGCGCTCCAGATCTGCAGGAGTCTCTACAAGTCTGCTTCCCAGCATTTTTGTAAAACGGTGCGTCTTCAGCATATTCTTCTTTTTTCTTGATGTTGGAGTGCATGTGCTTACCAGAGCAGAATCAATGAGGGATAAAAATGCTCCAAGGATAACTTACTACAGCCATTCTCTTCTAAACCATCCATTTGCAAGAGACTGACTAATTAAATCACGCCTTGGGTCTTCCTTTTAGCAAGAAAATGCAGTTAGTTAATCTGAGCTCACATGATAACCCTAGAAATAGGAATTTTCACATAGGACACGGGAGCACAGACTCCTTTATTTGTAGTTGGTGCCTATGGGCCCAGGCCTGCAGCCAGAGCCACACAAAAATGGTCTCCTGAGCCTCCATACAAATCCCACACCATCACGCAGCTTTTTGACCTTTATTCCTTAATTCATTCAACCACCGTTTATAAAGTATGTAAAGTATGCCAGGCAACACTGAGCTCATTACCAGTTTCCTGGCTGTGGCTTTGCTCAGGCCTATAGTTCTATCTTGTTCCACACCTCTGGCCCTTCCGTTTTTGTTTACCTTCTCAGTTACAGTCTGGGTGCTTACCTCAAGCCAGGTGTCTGCAACCAGCCCACTGTCCTCCTAAGGAAGGGATGAGATGATATAAAGTGATTGGCCCTAAGATGCAAGACTGAGAATTCCCGTGCAAACACCTTCCTGACTTTCTGTGCACAGTGGCGGTGAGGCAGTGTGGGCCCTCACATCCTGCCCACTCCTAGGAAGACTTCTCTGGAAAATAACTAATCCAAACAAGTCCTAAGATGACAAGGGAGATAGATGCAGGGGACCAGGGATAGCCAGACGGTCTTTATAAAGAACAAATTTGAAGGACTCACACTTCCCCAAAGCTTAAGGCAATCTAGTGCTGGCATAAAGATACACACAGAGATCAGCCGAACAAAATGAGAACCCAGTCGTAAACTCATGTTTATAGTCAACGAGTTTTTGACAAGGTGTCGGGCAAACTCAATGGGGGAAAATCATCTTTTACACAAATGATGCTAGCAAGCTAAATACCCACGTACAAAAGATAAGGTCGGACCCCTATTTCACATTGTATACGAAAGTTAACTCAAAATTAACTATACACTGAGCCCTAAGAGCTAAAGCTATGGATGTCTTAGAAAGAAACAGGAGTAAAACTTTGTGACCCTGGTTTAGGTGGTAGTCTCCTAGATAGAACTCTAAAAGCACAAGTGACAAAATAAAATAGAAATAAACTTGACTTCAGCGAAATCTAAAACTTCTGTTAGCAAAATCTAAAAAAGTTTTAGCAAAAACTTCTTTAGCAAAATCTAAAACACACACCATCAAAAGGTGAAAAGACAATTCATAGAATGCGAGAACGTGTTTGTCAATCATTTATGTGATTTAAGACTTGTATCCAAGATATATAAAGAGTTCTTACAACTCAAGAATAAAAAGGCATTCCGATTTTTTAAATGGGAAAAGAATTTGAATCAACATATTTTCAAGGAAGACATACAAATGGCCAATAATCCCATGATGATAACAGACAATAACAAATGTTGGTGAGCCTGTGGAAGAGTTGGAACCCTTGTTCATCACTAGTGGGAAGCAAAATGGTATAGTCACTTGGGAGAACATGCTGGCAGGTCCTCGAAATGTTAAGCATAGACTTTCCATATCTTGCTGTATTCCGCCCCATAGGTGCACACGCAAGATGAGGAAGATATGTGTCAACACAAAAACCTGGACACAAATGTTCCAACAACATTATTCTTAATAAGCCAAAATGAGAAACAACCCAAATGTCCATCAACCGATAAATGCATAAATAAAATGTGATCTGTCGATACAGTGGACCTTTATTCAGCCGTAAAAAGGAATGGAGTGATTGTACATGCTACAGCTCAGTGAAAGGAACCAGACACAGATGGGCGCATGTCCTATGATGTCATTTACATGAAATATCAAGAATGGCTGAATCTGTAAGACAGAAGGACGAGTGCTTGCCAGGAGGTCAGGCATGGGGGAGGGGGTGTTGATTGCTAATGGGAGGGCCTTTCTTTTGGGGGTTGATAAAAATGTTCTGAAATTAGACAGTGGGCAGCTCTGTGAATACAATAAAAATTACTAAATTGTAAACTTTAAAAGAATGAATTTTATGGTGTGTAACTCATATCTCAATAAAGTTGGTATGGGAAAATCCCACTCATTTATTAGCTCTCTGTTCTGTGAGTCCAGATGTGACATGACTGAGTTTTCTGCTGGTGAATTGCACACGAGGCAAAATCAAAGCGTTGGTGGCTGAACTCTCTTTGGGATCTCAGAGCCCTCTTCCCAGCTCACTCTTGTCCTTGGCAGAATCCAGTTCCTTGTTGAGGAGTAGGGGGATGGGCCCCATTTCTGGGCTGGCCATTGTTGGGGGCTTCCCACATTCCTCGCCACCTGGCCCCCTCCAGCACAAAGCCAGCAACGGAGGCTCTCCCTTGGGTAAAATCCCAGCTCATGCTTCAAATCTCTTCATGTAGAATGGGGCCTGTCTCTTTACGTACTGAATCAGACAGGTGCTGTCCAGAGCTAGCTTCCTTCTTTAGAGCCAGCTGTGCTATGTAACCTAACCTCACCACCGGAGTGATATTCACCATATTCGGTGCTGAGGGGATTACACCGGGCATGAGCATGAGTGGGTTATAATCTAGGTGGCATCCAGGAAGTCCGCTTACCACGACCCCTGGCTTTGAATCTACCTGGTCTTATGCGGACCTTCCCTGTTGTCCTCTTCAGGATTGTTCTGTGGATTCTCTTGAATCCACATCATGTGGCCTAACGTGGAGCAGAGTTTCTAAAAAGCCCTTTCAGGCTGAATGCCCATGTGTGATGGGTGCACCTGGCACGTCCTCAGTGGTGGGGGTGGGGAGGTCAGTGTGCTTGGCATCCCTTCCCTTGTGCATTCTAGGAACTGTGCTAAGTTCTAAAGCTTTCAAGGGTGGTCCTATGATCGTTGCAGAAATCGCTGTCTTATTTCCTATATTTGGAAACTCAACGCTCACGAGAATGATATGTGTTTGTGTGTATGTGACGGAGAGAACATGTGTGTGGGTGAGAAAGACAGAGATGGCTCACAGACCCATGGCTTCGCTGCTGTTATTGCTTCAAGCCATTCTGCTCAAAAATAGGAAATAACATCAAAATCAATAGAACATAATAAAAGTCACCACCGAAGGGAAGAAGGCTGCAGAAAGACAAGCAGGTTTCATGGAATGCTGGCCCTGTTTTTATTCACTCCTCCCCACCTTTTCAGATGGTGCGGATTTAGCCACAATATGCCCAGATTCTGAAAACCCGAGGGGAGGGGTGAAGCTTAATTGCAGCCACATGAAGCCTGGGAGGGATTGGCTTGTTGACAAGGCCTCCCTGCAAGAAGGAGAGAGGGACTGGCCACATGATGGTAATTGACCCAGACAGCAATCGCAGAGCATGTTAGCTTTGCGGAGTGATCGTATTCACCAGTTGTGATGTAGGATGAAGAGGACGATGCTATGATTTGTCTTTGAAGAAAGACTCTTACTTATTTAGCAAAAATGTCTCTGAGTCCAGCTTTGCCATCCACCTAAAACAGGGATATAATATCGTCCCAGGTTTTTAGGAGTTAAATGTTAAGAAATGTCTATTGTTTAAAATGTGTGTTCATTTAGATAAGAATCTGATTTCAATAAATAACTTCTTCACAGATAAAAAAAAAATGTTCCTCTGTGCCGGTTGGGGGCTTGTATTTATGATACTTTGTGCAAACCCTCAAGTAACTTTTTGAGATACATTTAATTTCCGTTCTTCTCAGATCATAAAATGGAAGCTATAGAAACGGCATTACTACTTATGGAAGCTGAAAGTTGAGGGACCCACAAGGCCTTCTACTGCACTGATTGCATTTTTTCTTTCTGGAGCACTCTATGTCTCTGCTGCCCCTCGAGAACATGAGTCACTGTTTTCCCATATGCTTCAACAGGATAATGCTGCATTTTTTTTTCCAGAGAAACTTTAAAAGTTTTTATCATTGCACATCTTTGGTCTAGGGAAGTGACGTATAACCAAAGGCACATCAGATCGTTTTGCCATGGAGAGTCCTAAAAAGATGTGAATTGTGTATTTCTAACAAAATTATCTGACTGTGTACAATGCATGAGAAGTTTTACATGTTTTCTTTTCTTTTTCTTCTTCTTCTTCTTTTTTTTTTGTAAAGAACCACCTCAGAATTTTTTCAGATCAAGGTTTGATATAAATAAATATAACTGACTATTCAATATCGTTCCCATTTTTAGAGCCTTGTTAAAGCCATTAAACTGAGAAGCAAGGTGACAATCCTTCATTTTTGAAAAATGGCGGCCAGACCCATCCTTTAAAGGAATTGCTAAGAAGTCATCAACCTTATTCTCAGACACTTCAACTATTGCCCTTCTTCGGACTTCAGGTCAGAGCTGGAAAGAGAAGGGAAATCAGGGTGTGGCATGCCCAAGAATCACGATCCTACCACTGGGAGTGAAGCAGTCCTTTCCCAGAACCTCGGAATGTGAGTGGGGATGTCTGCCAAGAGAAAAGTCTGAAAGGTGACCTGTCCCCCGGCCCAGTTGGGAAACAACCAAGCTCCCCACACAGTTGGGAACAAACTCATGGGGACACCTGTCTTCTCCCAAAGCAGAGCAGGCAGTGCTCTCAGGAGGCACCCTGATTTCACATGGGGGGCAGGGGCAGTGTCCTCATCACCTTTGGAGTGGATGCAGCTCCAATGGTTAGCTGTCTGCACTTCTGTTGGGAAGGTCTGTATTACTACAGGGATGTGTCTGCATACCCACCAGAGGTGAATGCACTAACATTGGAAAAGGGTCTATAGTTTGACTCCAGGCAGGTGTGCTTTTGCGGGTAGATACCTGCATTTCTGTTGGGAGAGGCCTGTATTTATCTTTGGGATTGTAAGGACATATATAGATCTTTAAGAGCAAGAATGCCTGGTGTTTCCTGTTAGCTAGAGGAGACTCCCAGGAAACCAGCTGGGCCAAAGGTGGGTGATCGTCTATACCAGGAAGCAATGTGCTGTCTGATGTATGGGGCTAGAAGGGGAGGAAGACAGCCAATTATACCACCAGTAAACCCACATCTTATGGCCCAATGTGACCAAGCCAGCATTTAGGAATCTGTACAGAGGTCCCTAATCACATAGGACCTTGCCCTTGCATACCCTCTTTACGGAAAGTAGAGGTAATGATAGTGTAGATGGTATAATATGAGGTGAACAAGTAAGAAGAGAGGATACCTTGCTTCCCCATTAAGACTGCAGAGCGTGAGTCTGACCTGAACCACGGGCTGGGACGTGAAATACAAGGGCTGATCTAGACCAGCCTGGAGTTTTAATAACTGAAAATGAGTCTGTTGTAATGCCTGAGCATGATCCAGAAGGCTATGATGGCTGCCCATTCAGGGATGGGGAAAAGAATACTGATTAAGTGGGTTTGCAGATGACAACACACCATTTCTTGTCTCTGTCCAGTTCAGCCCATGAAATACGCCTTGCATGCATAAATCTGTATTCAGACAGACACTGCTAAAGTAGAAATGATAGGTGAGGGATACTGCTCTCAAAAGTTTGAACTCTGGGGCTCCTGGGTGGCTCAGTTGGTCAAGCGTCTGCCTTTAGTTCAGGTCATGATCCTGGGGTCCTGAGATCGAGCCCTGCACCTGGCTCCCTGTTCAGTGGGGAGTCTGCTTCTCCCTCTGTCTTTGACCCTCCCCACCCCCTGCTTGTGCTCTCTCAATCTCTCTCTCTCTCTCTCTCTCTCTCTCACACACACACACACACACACACACGTGTGCTCACTCTTTCAAATAAATAAATAAATAAATAAATAAATAAATAAATAAATAAATAAATAAATAAATAAAATCTCTTTAAAAAAGTGTGGACTCTGTTTTCAGAGCCAACATCATTCAACATCATTCATATCTACATTCTTTGACGGCATTCTGCCGTTTTGCTTTCCGCTCGTCCCTACAGCGGCCTGCTGTGCATTCAGCAGTATGTTACAGCCCAGCCCGTACAGAGACACAAAAGCATCTGTCTGCTGCAGACACAGTGAGAGCATGGCTCACAATAGACATGACTTCATAAAAATAAGAGATGGGCTGGCTATGTTAAATGTTTCAAAGACAATGAGCCTCAAATCTTCAAAATTTTTATATAGTCATTATACTGAAGAAATATGTTTAAGTGCATGACCAGTTGGATTGATTATGCTAAAAAAGAAAAAAAGAAAAGGTCAATAAAGGGACAGCGAACTAACAAGAAAAACATGGTCAATCCAGACTTCTCAAAAACCCTGATTGCCATTTTGCTAGGAGAGCAATTACCATGACTGCAGCTGTGTTTGGGGAGAAAGGAGAATATGTCAGGCGTTATGATCTCCGCTCTGCATTAACTACCTATTTGATCTTGAGTAAGTCTTTTAATATCTCCCAACCTACTCACTCCTCTCTAACCAGCAGCTTTAAACCTAAGCACACATTCCCAGATTTCCAGTGTCAAGAAAGCAGTTAACAATCTACATATTTTAATGCTTATGTTGGGTCTTTTCCATGACAATTCCAGGAGGTAAGCAAATTCACTCCTCTCCAGCCTTCTACTGTGTCTTTTCCAAAAGATAAACTGAATTTTAGGGTAACAGATGTTTGCTTATTATAGGAAGACAATGCTGTGAAATTCTGGCAGCTCGGTGCATTTGTTTCCAAGCAGGAGAGTTTAAGACACTCTGAACATTTGTAAGGCTTCAGTGGTTCTGGCTGGACAAGACGTGGTCTTTGTCCGTGATCTCTCCACGGCATGAGATCCCACCGCAGTGGTCATGGAGGGGAGTGTGAACTCAGGAGAGGCTATCTGAAGGATGCCTACCACAGTCAAAAAAGATGGCAATTTTTAATGAACCATGATCTTTTCATTTGCAGTTGCAATTGACCAGCAGGGTAACTTTTTTCAGCTTGTTATATTCTGAGTTCTGCAGGTTAGCTAGCTAAGCTCAAATGTGATTGGCATGCAGGGCCCCTTAAAACCATCAGGCCACCTTGCAATTAGGCATGATGCCACCCGAACAGATGGCATGAATGATGGCATGCCAGACAGCCAATACACTTATCGGCATTGAGCATTCAGAGAGAATTTCCTCTCTCAGAATGTCAGAATATGGATCTACGGTGTAGCGAGCAGGCAAGTATTTCACGTAGCACACAGACTGTGGAAGGAATAATGCTGTGTTTGTGTAGGGCCATATATGAAACAGGAGAATCCTAGACTAATAGAGTCCTGGACTTTAGAGGCATTTTCAAAGCAATGAAATCTGGTGACCCATGTGATGCTCCATTCACCCATCCATCCGTCCACAGGTAGTGGACATTCATGGTGAGTTAGGGATGATGTAGCTGTCTGCACAGCCAACCAGCCAGGCCTTGAACACATTTCCTGGCATGGAACTCACTCCTCTTACTAAACCCATAACATCCTCCATGGAATAACTTTAAATGTGGTCACATCCTCTTCATACACAGCGTCCAGAGCCAAATCCACTGCTGTCATACGATTAGTTCTAAGATGGCCAACAATTCAGTAGCTTTAAGTAGAATTGTAACATTTTGGGGTACTTTTTCTTAAAATATGAATAAGACTTACTATTCAGTGTGATTGCCCCCTAACTTCATTCAACTTTTGAAAACACGGCAGGCTTTGTGATTCCAGGAGAGACCACAAAAGGCTATGGTTTAAACATATCCCCATTATGACTTTGTGTAGCAAAGTGATGTAGGAAACAGCAGTTGCAGGGTCAGACATGGCTTACCTCTTAGAGCTGGCTTTTCCCAAGAGCTGGGCGATCTTGGGAGAGCTCTTTCGACTACCTGAGCTTCCATGTCCTCTGCTGCAGGAGGGAGATAAGCCTGTAATGTATCATACGTCTTATCATACATCTATTCCTTCATCTGGCAAACATATTCTATAACCACTGTGTGCAAGGTGCCATGCTGGGACACCGTCTATTAATTATGGAATATGATGAGTTCACGTTATAGTAGCTGAATCTACATATGGCTATTGAACACTGATGAAGCCACTTGGTTGTCCAGCATAATCTGCAGAAAATATCTATGAAATGAAACATAAACATTGGGCCTTACGATATAACTTAGGCACATCTCTCTATACCTGCAAGATGGTGCAATTCTTTGTGAGAACGAGACTGTAAGTGAACTCCCCTAAAGGAAGAAAAGCATGAACCCACAGAACTGGATTATTTGGATCATGGAATGTGATGGATCAAGGAGACAGTTGCGAGGAGCATAGCAGTCCTCAATGAAAGCAATCAGGGCTCCTTCTAAATATGCATTTGCCTCATGCCATGACCGTCTGCACTCTTGTGCTACTGCTCCAGAGTACAGAGAACTTTGGATAAGAAGGAGAGGACATTTAACCAAATTCCCAAGGAACTCTGATGGCCTGACACCATGAGTGCCTTTCCTTCCCTGCGTACTCTCCACAGAAAGCAGGCATGGGGGACATCGGGGCAAAGCAAGAACGCCTTCGTGGTTGTTCCTACTCCAGACCTGTGGGTCATGCCCGGTTCCTTGGCAAGATGGATACATTAAGGTGGAAGCACGTGTGGAAGGTGGCTTGCTATGGGCTCCTGGGACGGCTGACCCCTGAGATCTGAGAGCCTGGGGCCGATGGTTTGGTGTGTGAGGAATGCCACCCTTGGAGGGAACACCCAATATGTAGCCTTGGCACAGACATCAGTGGACATCGTCAGTGGTGCCGGCAGTACTTTTAACGGGGCACTTGGTGGCAATACCACCGCTACCACTGTGACACATGGGCTGCTTTGGACCATAGACGGCGTTACGAGTTCAATGGCATCCCCCTAAGAATCCACATATTGACTTCCTACCCCCCAGGACCTGAGTGTGAGAACCTCTTTGAAGATAGGACTGTGGCAGATGTGATTACTTTAGATGACGTCATAGAGTGGGTGGCCTCGGATCTAATTCTTATAAAAGGAGAAACACAGAGCTAGACGTGCACACAGGAGAAGATCTTCACACATGAAGATGAAGACAGAGATTGCGGTGATGCACCTAAACACCGAGGAATGCCAGAGATTGCCAGCAAACCACGAGAAGCCAGAGAGAGAGACTGGAAGAGACTGTCCCTCAGGCCCCGAGAAGGAACCAAGCCTGCCGAGCCCTTGATCTCAGATTTCCAGGCTCCAGACCTGCCAGATAGCGTACTTCTGTTGTTCAAGCAACCTGGTCTGTGATGCCTTCTTACAGCGCCCCGAGAACATGAATGCAGGTGGAGGAAGATACAATGCTCCAGTCCACCAAGTAGGGCCAGAGGAAAATGGCAGAGGCTTCAGGCTGTGACCGAAGATGAATTTTGGAATTCCGTGTTTACATTCCAAGGCACGTGAGTGTGTTTTCTCAGAAGACCACAAATGGAGGCTAGGTTGGGAAACAAGCAGCTAGCTGAAGGAGCGCTCTAATAATATGGCCACGCTGCCAAGGAAAAGAAAAAAAGCCAGCACCACTCAAACCCCTCTGTGCAGGTGTATGCAAGTGTTAGCGCCCTTCCTGAGGGTGCCGAAGGGGTAGGTGGCCGCTCAGAGACCAAGTCCAGGACACCGGAATTTGCATCACACAGAACTGGGGTTCGGGGGGGCTTTCTGCACCAGTCAGATTAGCATATACTTCTGGTTGGCGGCATTGATCAGAATGGTAACCATTTATAAACTTTATGGTGACAATTGCTTTCCCTGAAAAATCGCCAATACCATGACAGATGGGAGTCTAACATGATGTACCATATATAGATATATAAAAATCATACAAATAAGTGGATGTAGAGATGAGTTAGCCTCTACACTAAATCGGAGGGCAAAGGTGGAGAGGGGCCTCCTGGTTTTGCCACTTTTTAACCCACCGTAGTTATGTAGTTATTTAAATTGTAACTCAGCATAAGCCGTCCTCAAGGGTTCGTGCATGTGTGACTCCTTTCTGTTTTCTAAGTAAATTCCGGATAGGGGCCTGGGTAAGCATCAGTTCTCAATGCAATGTCCTAGATCGTATGGCTTCTCTTTTATTCATTCTGATTAACGGCCTATGCAAACATCATTCAAAAAGGCATACCCCAGCGATTTAATGAGAGAGTAAGTACTTTTCAAAGTATTACAAAGACAAGTGAAATGCCATCCAAACAGACAGAAAGAAATGGTGTAAAGTATCTGCTGAATTTCTTTGTGTTGATTATTGGTCAAACCAATAAAAAGAGGTCCCACGTTTGAAATATCCAGTAATTCCTCGCACATATTGGCACTTGGGGCGGGGAGTGAGTTCTTCCCTTTGTTCCCCTTTGCCAGGGTCTGCCGTTCCCTACACCCTCCCTGCCCTCGCTCCCACGCAAGGGTGCAGAGTTGGCTCCTCTGGACAACAGTTAAATGTTGGAGGGAGGGCTCTGATGCAAGGCCAAGGGCAATTGCCCACTCTCTGGCAAACCATTAGGCCTAGTTTCCTGGGATACTTTTAAAAGGCAGATAGAGAGTAGCCTGCAGCTTATTTGTGCTATAAGGGATAAGTTCTAATTCAAAAACGATGTATCTCACCACTGGATACATACTTGAGGGCCTTGAAATTCTGTCTGCTAAGCCCATCTTCCAAATCAGAGTCAAGTCTTGGAGTTTTTAAGGCACTGCTTGGCACTCTGTGTAAGTTATACCTCAATTTTGAACTGTATTACCTATTTGAAGACAGAACAAAAAAAATCATTTTAAATTATTTCCCAACACGGATCTATAAAACATATATATGTACAAGGTTGCTTTACTGAAGATAAATGAGCATGAACTTATGTTAAAGCACGTGTCTGGCTATTAGCCTCAGATATCAGAGCTCAGGCTGCGCCACCGAGCAGATAATGCAGCTTAGGCTGCATGTAGGAGCCTAAGGTACACACAGGACAACTGCAGTCACCTGAACAGGTACCGTCTTCATGCACTTATGTGACACCTGCCTGGAAACAGGTGACAGGACCGTCTGCTCTGACCCCATTTTGTCCCCTGTAGGGATACTCCAGACCCGCAACATTCGGGAGGCAGAGCAGCTGTCTCCTGAGTTCCTGGGTGTTACTTCCGGAGCCTTCCTGAGGTCCCCCCGCCAGCGTGCATCTGCTCTACCAGCGCAAATAAAAGGAAAAGGGTGGAGAAGGATGGAAGGAAAACTTTTGCAATGTAGCAGGAGGTTTAAAACACACAGAGAAGTGTGAAGATGTTGGGTTTGCTGCAAAGGGAAGAGACCACAGGCAGGATCTGCATCCAGAGGAAAAGTACCTGGAGCCAAACGGAAAAAGATGGGATGGAGGTGGTCAACAGCGATGAAAGAGGAGGGACGCAGTCAAGACATTTTCCCAGTGTCTGTGAAGGAACTCGATGATTCATCTGAGCATTTCTTCATTCATTCATTTGACAAATATTTATGGGGCAATTGCTAAGTTCCAGACCGTGGGGAATGACTCGGTGAATAACTCACAAGCATCCTGTTCTCATGGAGTTTTCATTCTAGCAGAAGTAGAGGAAAGGCCATAAATAATCAAAACACTAGGGCAATAGGATACTTTCAGGTAATGATAAATGCTTTTTAAAAAATGAAGCAGGGTAGGTGAAGCACGAAAGACACACTTGGGAAACTCCCTAGATCACATGGTCGGAGCAGCATCTCCGCAAGAGTCCTGAAGGTTGGGAAGGAGAGACCCTGACGGCAGAAGTGTTTTCAGAAAGGGCAAAATTGGACAGAGGTCCTGAGCCAGGAGTGTGACAAGCAGAGAGATGCTGTGTGTCATTACAACACCCAGGATTTTTCAGAAGACCTAGATACACAAAGAGGAGATTTAAAAATGCTGATCAGCATCTCGACAGGTTCAGCCAGTCTTTTAATTAGAAGGAGGAGAGAAGCAAAGGCTTATGAGTCCCTGTCCCTCCTTTCATAGCGGGACTCCCCTGAGAAAATCGATGGGGGTGGCTAATATCAGACTGCACCCCAGTAACAGGTGCTAGAGTGAGCACAGCTCTGGAGTTTGGGTGGAGAAAGCCACATATCTGAGAACTGTACTCAGCCAAACTGCCTGATGCTGTCGTCAGATATCTAAGCCCTTTGAAAATATATCTGCTTTGTATCTTTCTGGAAGATAATAATGTGCCCTGGGGTGATGAGGAGGAGCTGCAGAAAAAAATCAAAATTCATTCCTGAATATCAGGGGAGTGTTAGGTATGCCCAAATTGTCTGTTAGGAGAATGAAAGAGCATCTCTGCAAAGTCTGTCCTCCTGAGTTGGGCGCAGTGATGCCTCCACCAATCAGGTTTGGTTCATGATCCCATTAGACATTTAAAAGTAGTTTCCACATAAATTGTTTCCCCTTATTGTATGAACATTCTCATAATGAAACCAAAGAGATTCATCTGAAAGAGTCTTTCTCTTGGGCAATACATACACCATATACTGGGTGAAGCTCTCTGGCAGAGTGAGATCACCAGCTGTGTCTGTGTCCGGTGACAATGAATGTCCCCATCCACCCAAACTTAGGGACTTAAGGCAAGATCAACCTTTATTTGTCCCCACCCCTCAGCCGGCCTCTGGGCGGCCTCCATGAGGACAGCCTGTCTGTTTCACCTGGAAGACTGGGAACAGCACTCACTCTGGAGCCGGGGGCTGGGGCTGGGCCCACACTGAGCTCCTCAGGCTTTGCCCACTGCTTGTGCATCCCTAGCCAGGGAGCATCAGGGTGGATTACCCCCTGCAGGCCCTTCAAGGCTCCCAGGCTGCACACGCCAGGGTAGAGAGGAAAACTGGCCAACGAGGAAGCCAGGAGGCACCGTGTGCTAGCATCCTGTGTGCTCTTTCTCTGAAGGAAGCCCAGAGGCCAGCACATGGTCCCAGGGAGGGCACCGTGGTGACAGCCACACCAGAGGCTGCACACGGGCATGAAAGGCACTGGTGTCTGCAAGAAAATATTGACAGAGGAAATATGTAAATGCAATATCAACACTCATTGAGCATCATACTTTCTCAGTGTTCTTCAGTAAACTCCTACTTAAAAAAACAAAACAAAACAGTTAAAATTCGAGATGAGAAACTGTGCAAGCCTTTCTTCAATGCCTGCCTCTGACACCTGTCCTCCACCTTTTCCCTGATCGCTCTCTTCTCACATCCTGCTTCCGGGTCTCCTAAACACACTTGTCTCTCAATAATAACATGCCATCAAGGGCAGCTTGGCCAGAGCCACAAGGACCCAGGAGCGGGTACAAACGTGGATTCCCATCCTGTCATTCACCGGGTACATGAACTTGGGGAGTCCACTGAACTGCTCTGAGCTTCAGACTCCTTAAAGGGAACTCGAATGCCTAAGTCGTGGGGATATTGCGAGGGCTGAACAGACAGTAGCTACAAGATGCTTGCAGAATATGCACCATGCCCTGGAAGGAGCTCAGTGGCACAGTCTGGACTTGAAGCTTTCCCAGGGCACCCCGAGGCCAAGACACCTGCTGCGTCCCTCCAGGGCAGTGGTCAGTAAAGACGGCTCCACCAGCCAGCGAGCTGAAGCTAGCACAGCGCCTGCTCTTTGCATTCATAAGGACACACAGACACATAAGCACACACACACACACACACACACACGCACAACAGGAAAGATAAGGCAATGTTACAGTCATTCTAGACTGGGCTGGAATTTCCAATTTCAGAGCAAAATGGTGTTTTTTCCATCTTCCCCGAGAACACTCATCTCCTAGGCACCAATTTCAAAAGGAGAAAATTAATATGTAGCTTGCAACAAGCTTGAAGAGAGAAAAAGAGCCAATCAATCAGCCCACACGGTACCCCAGGTAGAGAACGCCAGAAGCCATGGGAAGCAGGGGGTGCAAACCTTGTGTATTAGAGCAGAAGCAAGCCATCCCCCTAATGACAGGGGTGCCATTGTGTGCTAGCGAATTTCACAAATTAGCAAGTAAGGAGAAAAACATAATTAAAAGAATTAGGGACATTGAATCGTGGCGTGTGCTGTGTTCATCTATTTTGACAAGTATAATTTAATTTTACTTATTTAGGGTAATATTTCATAATGTACTAATGAGTGTGCTCTTGTCTCTTTTGTAAAATGTGAAATATTAGTAATACGAAACCTTGCTGCCGCTCTCTGTTACTCAACTGCTCCTGACAAGAGGTGAGAGGTTGAGCTCTGTGGCTGGGCTGGGGGAGGGGAAATCACAGTCAGACCGGGATCCAGAACTCACAAGCGACTACAATGAAGGCAGAGATGTGTTCACTGAAAACAGAGTAAACACCAATTTAAAGAGATTTATTAGGTGACATGTGAATAGTCGTCTTCTGGAGTGATCTAAAACGGATGCTTCTCTGGGAAATCAGAATTATCATTTTTAAAGGAATTTTATATACCAAGAAGCAGTACTCCTGGATTTTCCCATTTCAATGAGTCTCTCTTCCTCCAAGACAAGAAGGCGGAGAACGTTAGTTAGGCTTCTTCTCTAGTTCATTTCCTCCCCATCCACTCATGAACACTGTCCTCATGATTCTCACCCTCCATTCCAACTCCTTTATGCTTACCCTCGTCCCCAGAGCATGGGACAGCACCAACATCCCGACCAGCTTCCCCATCCTTTGTCTCCCTTCCAGAGCATACTTGCTCATGTTAGACAGATCTTCTCAAAATGTGCCTGTGAACATGCCAGCACACAGCTCAAGAATCTCCCGTGGCTCTAGGTTGTATTCTTGTATTCAAGACCCTCCACAGGACCCTGCCTCTTTCTCAGTAAGCATATTTCCTCTAAACCACATAGAAACCTGATTTTCTAGTCTACAGGTGTTGGGTAAACAAATTCATTGGATCTCTGTCTCTCCAACTACAAATGAGCCAGATTAACTCTCTAGGTTCCCCTTTTCCTCCATTTCACCCTCTTTATTTGGTTTTCAATCTACTCTTTTTTTAAACATTTATTTATTTATTTGTGTGTGTGAGAGAGAGACCATGCAAATGGGGGGGAGAGGCAGAGGCAGAGAATCTCAAGCAGGCTCCCTGCTGAGGACGGAGCCCCAATGTGGGCCTCAGTCTCACGAACCTGAGATCATTACCTGAGCCAAAATCAAGAGTCAGGAGCTTAACCAACTGGACCACCCAGGAATTCCTTAATCTATTCTTGAATCCACAGACATGACTCATCCAAAGTTCCTCTGAGACCTCAGATTTGCAGGCCTAGGGATGGGGTCCTCCTGGCCTGATGGACATCTTCAATGACACCTCTCCTCGGCAATCTCTCCTGTTAGCTTTTGTGACATTTTTCTTTTCTGGATCTCCCCCTCCCTCTCTGACCACTTGCTCCCAGTCTGCCCCCAGGGTCTCTTTCTTCTGATTTTCTTTAATTTTATTATTCTGAGGATTTTACAGTCATCTTCTTGCTACCTTTATTCCCATGGCTTATCTACCTGGTGTATGAGTGCTCTGGAAAGTTTCTGATTTACATGTCTACATTCCAGTCCAGGTCTGGAGCTCCAGGCCCTCGTGGCCAGATGAATGTCTCACTGGTACCTCAGTTAAAATTGCCATGCACTGAAAATCGTGATAATCTTCAAACACTGTCTTTTCTCTACATTCCCTGGCTCACCAGCAGCATCAATTCAACGTATCCCAACAGGATTCCAAACCCTCCTCACTGCAGTTGAACCCACTAATGTTATCCTTAAATTACCCTAGAATCTAACATCACTGCATTAGCACAGACCTTCATTGTCTCTTTTCCTTTGAAAGATTTCCCTCAATTTATTGGATCTCACTTTTCTTCCCCATTGAGTCCATACTTGAACACAGCCATCAAGATAGGGCCTCAAGGTTCCTCTTGGAACTTCCCAACTGGATTCTTGCCAATAGTTTCTAAAGTCCTTCAGTGGAAGCCCACACTCACGCTGTGTCCTGTGTGGCCCTCTGCGACCATCTGGAATGTGTTTCCTGTCCTACTCCAATTCTCATTCTTCCAGCTGACCTTCACACAGCTCAAATGCCACTTTCTTCTGACTCCAACCCTCTTCAGTCCTCAGGGCTCCTGAGAAGACCTGTCTCCCATCCCTCACCGTATCGTCCTATACATTGTCTACTTGTTTTTCTTTTCCTCCAGATCGTGTCCTTTAAGGGCAAGAAGACTGTCTTATGCATCATTATGGCCCCAGTGTTTTTCCCAGTGTCTGGCATACTGCAGACGATCAACATTGCCTTAGTGAATCAACAAATACCTCTATATTATATAATGTTATCTTACAGCATTTTTCACTCCCCTCCTGGAGTACCAACGTAAAAGAATTTGCCGTCCTTCATCACATATGCTCTAGTTGCTAATCTCATGTTTGGACAATATCTGTGGCTCCGGGTTGAGCCCACGAGGACCTGTAACCAGACAGCACCTGGCATGACCGAGGGAAAATACAGCCAGAGTTCCCAGCCAGTTCCTGAGCACTGCCTTCGTTCCCTCCCTTTTGGATTCACTGTCCCACCATTTAACACTTGAACTCTTAGCTGCTGAGGTTTGGAGTGAGGGCCTAATTAGTCAACAAGACATGACAACATCCTGCTACAGTGAGATTGCATACACCTGCGGGTGTAAGCAGACGCAGAGTAAAACCCAGCAACTCGAGAGACCTGAGAACAGTGTTATCTCCCAACAGCACACGGGAGAATGTTCTAAGAGATAAAACACACAAGACAAATGGTGTCTCTAATTGAAATGCCCTGGAAGAATGGGGCCCATAGAATTCTAAATACACTTTCTGTTCCAATGTTCCTCTTATATGAACATGGTGAACTGGATTAACAAAGAATTGTGAATATTTTTAAACAGCAGAAAGAATGTATTCTTTCTAGAGGGGCATACTCCAGAGACCATAAAAATCTATAGACATCACCCCACTGTGTTATAATTTCTGGTCTGTTTATAATTTGTCATTTATTCCTTAATATTAATGCAAAATGCATATGCCTTTATTTGGTGAAAGAGGAGAAGGATTCCTTTCTCAGGGGATTCCTTTCCACATAATTCTATTTCTAATTATAATGGTGTTTGTGATGTCGCAGAAAAATCGCAGCCCCCCGGATTAGGGATCAGGTTCCCACGGCCTCGAGAGCGCACCCCTACTCCTTGCTTGACTGGCCCGCACTGGCTGTTCCCGGTTTCTTATCCCTTCTGACCTTCACACAGCCGGCTTCCTGCCGGGGTGGGGGGTGTGTGTGTGCTGGTGGCAGCCAGTGCAGGCTCATCCGACCGCCGCGCAACATCCCCACGCTGGTGCACCGAGCACTGCGCAGCGCTCTTCCGCCGCAGTCCCTCGCGCACGCACAGCACGGCTCGCCCGGACTGGAGCGCTGCCTGGTTGCTGACTGCATACACATCCCAGGTTGCGGTGCCCGGGTCCTGGGGAGGCAGCAACGGAGAGAGCCGGGGGTGACGGCATCAACAAGGGGAGGGATCACAGAAGGCAGAGAATGCTTACAGAACAGGAAAGTTTCATAAAAATAAGAAATGGAGAGACAGGGGTCCTTGTATTATGTGAGAAGATCGGGGAAGGTTTCTCTGAGGAAGTGATATTAAAGGAAAGGCACGGCAAAGCCGCACGAATACTGGAGCGAAGAGCTGTGTGAGGTTGGTCTGCCAAAGGTCCTCTGCCTGCCCCTCAGCCACCCTGCCCGGGACTCCGCCCCACCTCCACTTCCTTCCCTCCAGGGCATCCGGGCAGCCTGGCACAGCTGCTCCTAATCTCCGCTTCCTCCCTCCCTCACCCTCTTTCTCTCCCCTCCGCCATCCTTCTTTCTCCTTCCTCCCCTATCCTCTCCTTTTTCCTCCCCCTCCCTCTCTCTCTCTTCCTTCCCGTCTCTCTCTCCTCCCCCCTCCATCTCTCTTTTACCCCAGCCTCCTCTTTTCCTCCTTCTTTCATCTCTCTCCCCTCCCTCTCTCTCCTCTCCCTCCATCTATCTTCCCCTCCCACTTCTCTCTCTCCTTCCCCTCCCCCATCCTCCTCTCTCTCCTCCCCAGCCCAGTCTCTCTCTTCTCTCCCTTCATCTCTCCCTCTCTCTCTCTCTCTCTCTCTCTCTCTCTCTCTCTCTTCTTCCCTCCACCTCGATCTCTGTCTCTCCCGCGCCCCATCTCTCTTCAGGAGTCCAGTAACTTATTTCATGACAACTTATTCCTCTCTAAAGATGAGGCCAACCACATTTTTCAAAAAGTCTACCTGGTGACTCTTTCCCACTGAAGTCTGCCGAACTTCACACAATATCACACATGCATGACTTACTTCAGCCCTCTCAATTACTGATTTTAAATGAGTATTGTCGACACCTCTGGGAACATCAACTGACTATTACACATTATCTTGGCCAAGATGCAGAAAACAAATGTAAAATCAATATTCTATAAAAAACACCGTGAGTCAAGTGGATCTGGTCCTATATGTAGGTGTACAGGTTGATAACACCCAGGGGAATTCCTGGGGGTAGGGGTGTCCCTCCTGCCAGCCCACCAGCCTCTGTTGACTTGTCCATTCTCATCCTTCCGCATTTTACATGCCTGGCACCTGGTGCTCTTCAGAGGACAACATGGTGTGGGGTGAGGCCAAGCCAGAGAATGGGACAGGAGTAAGGAGAACCAGAGGAAGGTAGGGAGAGAGGCAGGGAGAAGGGAGGCAGGTCTCCCACAGGAACGTGGGATTTAACTGCTGCCCTAAAAAAGCCCTCGTCCCCGAATCTCTCTCTCCTCACTTGTGTAATGGGGATAAAACCCACTGCCCTCAATAGGAAGATGAAGGAGGAGCGCTTTGAAAAGAACAAAGTAACGATAGTGTGTCATTGCAGCTAATAAGCACATAGCTTGCTATTGACGACAGTGACAGTGAGGACACCATCTCCCCAGCAGGAGGAAGAGTCGACCAGGGCTGCATCCCAGGGCCTGAGACACCAGTCACACCAACGCTCCCAGAGCCGTCCCAGGCTTCAGCATCCACCCCGTTTACCTGGAGCCAGGCTCAGCTGCACATGAGAAAAGGCAGGGCACCCAGAGGTGGAGACGGAAGTGAGCGTTTGCAGTGAGCCTCTCCCTCCGATTCACAGGCTCCCACTGCATATTCCATACTGCACAGAGCACATAGCATCAACACACACCATCTAGAGCATCCTAGACAGCACATCACATGGCATAGAGCGTTAGCATCCATCACATGGTGCATGCTACCTAGAATATAGCACAGATAACAATTTTTTTAAGATTTTATTTATTTATTTGACACAGAGAGAGAGAGAGAGAGAGAGAGAGAGAGAGAGAGA
>LNAC01000054.1:4814832-4862597 GCA_002007465.1 Ailurus styani
CCCCCCCCCCCCCCCGCCCTGTGCACACACCCAGGAGGGCCGTCCTGCTGGTTTGCCCCCAGGAATACGTATCAAAGGTTTCCATGGTGATGCAGGAGCAGATAAGGCTTTTCTATGCCGAGATTATGAAAGGGATTGTAAATTTGCATCTATTAATCATCACTGTGTTTTGGAGCAGCAATGACAACATTATTTTTCACTGATTCATTTAACCTGTATTAAACACCGACTGTATGCCTACAGCCACGTAATTGTTCACCATACAACCCAGCTTTCCTGCCCATAGGTGTGCTCTGTGCATTGTGCTAAATCTTTAGAGGATTTTGGCACTGCAAGCATCACTCTACTGAGAAAATGTGAAAATATTCTATTTCATCCAAAGGCAACCCATTTGGAAATGGGAGCAAATTTTCCACAGACTCCATTTTTTTTTTTTTTAATCGAGTGTCCTTTGTGAGATAAAGCCTCAAGGATGGAAATTAGCTGCCTCTGCCCTGAGAACCTTCCCGACCCTTTTCTTTCAAACAGATTGTCCAGAGCACTCTGGGACCATGACAATGCAGACACGCACGGCTGGCTAGCGGCCTCGTTTCAATAGAGCGGCTTACAAAACCTGCTCCCGGGGTCTTGAAGAAGACTGTCTTCTTGGGGGCTTGGGCCTGGGGAAGGGAGGCCATGTCTCAGAACTCTCCAGAGCAGCACGGGTTCTGTGCTTTTCCAGATATGAGAAGACCCGAGCGCATTAAAAATGTAGAAAATTTAAAAATCATCTTCGTCCAAGGGATGGGGGAGAGGAGAGGAAGAGAAAAAGGAGGTCAGGAAGGCATTGTCGGAAAGGGGTACCTCCACCATTTCTGCAGGCTGGGGTTCACCCCACAAAGGTGCCTCAGTACCCATTACCATTCACCCTTTATTCCCAGGAAAAGAAAAGCCGAGTGGTTAGCGAATGTGAAGAAGCGGAAGCAACCCAGCCGAATCAGCAAACATCCCCAAGTGCAGCCCGCTTCCAAGGGGGCCCCGGTGCAGTGGCCAGCTCTGCAGGCAGGACCGCAGGACACCCTTCCTCTGCTGCGAGAACCCCGCTGCCACTCCCAGGGTTGAATCGATTGGAGGCCACCTTTTGTGAAAGTGACGCTATCGTCGTGGTTGTAATTTATGCAAAGAAATTCTGCTGCGCATGATGATTAAATTATGGCCGACAACGCAGGACTTCTATGGCGTGCACCCCCTCGGGGCTTCTCACTTTTATCTACATTAGGATCAGGTCTGTGGAAATTTGGTGCACATGGTTTTCGATCTGAACAACGGAACGTTTCCACATGTTTCGGTGTGTTTTTGAAGCAGAGAGAAACACACCACCATTTTTACATCCAACTGAGTCTGGGAGGCAAAGCCAAGCGATTCCTTTCAAGAAGCGGCCAGAAAGGGTCTTGCCACAGCCGTTCAGGGGCGAAGCTGTGCCGCCGACCCGATGGACACCGAAGCACTGGGAGTTCGCCCCCAAGCCCGGAGACCGGCAGACGCCGCGGGCCCCAGGCCCCAGAAGACCCGCTGGGGTGTGCCTCTCCCCTCCGCCAGCCCTGCCCTGCAGCGGTCCCTGGCCCTGCAGCCACCCCATCCGCCCTGGTAGGGCGCAGGCCACAGAGAGGGGCGCGGGGCTGCGGCCGGGCTGCTCTCCTCGGTGGTGACCGTGACCGTGACGGTGCCGGTGCCGCGCTCGCACCTGCCTTCCACCGAGGGTGCGGGCGGCCGACGGTGAGGCCTGGGTGACAGACGCAGCTGGGCTGCGCCAAAGGCACCTCCTCTTTGTAGCGTCACAACGTGGGCTTTCCACGCCCGATTTGTTACCAGTGTTTTTGTTTGTTTTGTTTTTTTAAATGTATCTCCTCCCCACGTGGGGCTGATGAATTCCCAGACCAGCTGCCTTTCTCGCTCTCTGGACAAACACGGGGCACTTCTGGGAGGGTCTGCGCCAGGCCCAGGCGCCCGGGAGCCTCCGGCGGGCGGGCCTCGGGGCAGGGACACGGGCCCGGGCTTCTGCGTCCCGGGCGCGAGCAGCCCCCGGCCCACCCTGCGCTCTGCGGCCGCAGCACAGACAACGGCTTGGGTTCAGCGCCGCCTGGCCCGGGAGGCTGCGGGGCCAAAAGCCCCCGAGAAATGGTGAGCAGGGGTTCGGGGCGCGGCTGGCTCTCCTGGGGAGCTCGGGAAGGAACAGCCGGAGATTGATTCCGCGGCGCGCTCTGACCTCTGAGCGACGGGTGGAGCCTGCGATCTATCATGTCAGGGAGGAGGGGTGCGTGTGTGTGTGTGTGTGTGTGTGCTTAAGGAATATTAATTCACACTGGAATCCCAGGGAACGTTTGCTAGCCATAAAGCGTCTATCCCTAATGAGGACAGATTTGGGAATCAATAAAATGTTTACACAGCTGAGTCTGCCCTCTAAGACATACATATGTGCACGCATGCACACACACACGTACACACGTACACGCACAGACGAACATGTGCGCACACACACGCACACTCATACACGCACACACACGTGCACGCGTACACACCCAGATGCACATGTGCGCACACATACACTCATACATGCACACGCAGACACACGTACACACACAGATGCACATGTGCGCGCACACACGCACACTCATACACACACACACACACACACACACACACACACACACCCCTAAAACAAATCTAAGGCCCAAGGAAAAGCTGACCTTGGGAAATGTAATTTCCAGTACAAATTAAAGTTCAAGCCAGGAGGCTGTGCCTGTCCTTTGTGGGCCCCTGCACTGACCCCACCACCTCCCTCCACTTGGACTTGGATGAGGCACCCCACAGACAGCAGGACAGGAGGGGGGCTGGCCCGGAGGAGGCCTTTTCTGCGGACGTGTCACAGCCTAGCAGAGTTTTGATAACAAAGAAGATGCAGTGGCCCCCTTTCCACCGGCACCTGGACTGTAAACACAGAAGGCTGGCGGGCGGAGATGTGCTTTCTCTCTGCACCGTTCCTCCCACGACAACTGTCACCAGCATTGGAGGAAAAGGCCCACCAGGGCCTGAGTGGAGGTGACCCACACACACCCACACTGCAGGCTGGGCTCGCCGACTCGGTCCACCCCATGCCGGCACCTGGACGGACTGCCGGGCTTTCCTTCCCCGGAACTTTCTGACGCCTTCTCCTCGTCTCAAGGGCACTCAGGAGAGCACACAGTAAGCCGCCGGCTTCCCTCCCTTCCCTTGATTAGGTTCCAGCAGAGAAAGAACGAAATCTTAGGACATAGACACCCCAGAGTAAAGACGCTGATAAAATGATTAAAACGAGGGAAAAAGAATTCTGTGATAAGTTGGCCTATGCAGTATGATCCTCTTATAAGCAAACTCTGTAAGGTTCAGATCTATGGAACATACAGGAAGAAAATGTACAAACATAGGGCGCCTGGGTGGCTCAGTGGGTTAAAGCCTCTGCTTTCGGCTCAGGTCATGATCCCAGGGTCCTGGGATCGAGGCCCGCATCGGGCTCCCTGCTCAGCAGGGAGCCTGCTTCCTCCTCTCCCTGTCTCTCTCCCTGCCTCTCTGCCTACTTGTAATCTCTCTCTCTGTGTCAAATAAAAAAAAAATAAAAAAAATAAAAAAAAAAAGAAAATGTACAAACATAAAAGAGAGGAGCTTCCAGGTGGTTCAGTCAAATGTCTGCCTTCACCTCAGGTCAAGATCCAACGGTCCTAGGGCGTCAGGCTCTCTGCTCAGCAGGGGGTCTGCTTCACCCTCTACCTCTGCCCCCCCCACTAATGCTCTCTCTCTATCAAATAATAAAATATTTTTAAAAAACATAAAAGAGGTCGTTACCTTTTGCTCGTGTAGTAATTATTAATTCTATTTGATTTTCTGCCTTTTTAATTTGTTTCCTAAATTAAGTACAATGAAACGAATACCATTATAGAAACAGTACAATTCTATAATCAGAAAAGTATTAAATTCAAGGAAGCAATCTAACTGCTATTTGCCAGCTTCACAAAAATTAGCAAATATATCACTTGAAGTTCCACTCAGGTAACACGGTTCTCAGTGGGTTTTCTATCGTCACAGTTTGTATGTTCTAAATTGTAACTCGATCGCTCTGGACCATAAGTACCTGAGCTAAAGACCACGAGCTGGTGCCCAGTAGCATCTGCACCCCCCTGTTTTCTCACAATAGTGGAACCCCAATAATCCGCCGGCTGTGTGGCCCGTGGGGATGAGACGACATGTCCCAGTCTCCCTGGTGGTGGGTGTCGCTCGGTGACGTCCTGGACGGCAGGTTGTGAGCCAGAGTGATGTGTGCAACTGTCACACGGATGATATCGGAGGAAGCCTGTCTGTAAGACCTTCCCTTTTTCTCTGACATTCGAGCTCGGGCTCAGCTGTGACCCTGCAGGTGCCTGGCCTGGCGGACTAGCCATAGCTGTCCTGACCCAGGGCCAGTCCCGCCCCAGATCTGGTGTCCAGGGGCCGTCTGTACTGGGGAATCACTTCCTGGGCCTTGGGCCCCGGTGGGCAAACCAAATCTTGTACAAGTGCCCAGGTGCTCGCTCTGGAATACCTGCATAGTTGCTTGAAATTGCCCAAGCGTTCCTGAGTGTTCAGATTACTGGTTACAAATCCTTTTTTCTTGGGTCAGTCTGCCATGAAAGAGCCATCTCTGCTTCTTGCCTGGTGGTGCCATCACTCCAAATCACCTGTACCAGCCCCTGTAAACTGTGTGGGGTGAGGGCTGCACTCCCCAAAGCTCTTAGGTCTTGTCTCTGAGTAGCTTCCTTCACTCAATATCCAGGCAAGTGTATTTATGTCTGTATTTGCCTTAACTTCAAGCCTCCTCTCCCAAGACAACCTCTTGGGTGTGCCCTGACCAACACAATGAATGCAGAGTACCAGGTACAAATCCCCTGTCAGGAACAGGCGCCCTCTCTGCTGTACCTGCCTCGCAGGGACCAACTGAGGAGGGCCATGCTTGTTTCTCTGGAGGCTTCTCGCTCCCATGACTGGTCCCTGCCTACTGTAGCTAGTCAAACTGAGTCAGAACCTCTGTCTTGCTTCATTTTCTCCTCCTTCTGTCCTGCTAATATCTCCACTGGTTGCAGATATTTGCAATGAGCTTAAATCTAGTCATTCTGAGCTTAGGGTTGAGGATGTCCGGAAGCTGTGTTTGGACCACACCTCTTCTACCAAGGCTCGAACCATGCCTCCTGATTTCACATGTCCCTGCTCAGAGCCTCAAAGCCCTGCCTCTGCTCTCAGAACAACACAGAGGTCCACCTCAAAAGTGCACTAGTAGGTGACCTGCATGTTTTCTGATTGTCAGCATCCCCAAAGCCGGTTGTAAATTATTCAGGCATTCTTTGCAACCTGGTCATTGAAGACGAAGTCTCTTTGGGTATGCAAATACCCGAAAGGCAGAGCTCTATGATATTCCGGCAACTGACACTTTTCCTGGCCTCAGATACTGACCATTGATTCTATTTCTCAGTAGGATCCCAGTTAAAGCTCAAATATCTCTATTCCTAGCTCAGGAGTCTCAGCCTTAGGAAATATCTTTGAGCTTCTGCACAACAAAGAAAATAGTCAACAGAGAGAAGAGACAATGTGTGGAATGGGAGAAACCATATATTTGATAAGGCGTTAATAGCCAAAATGTGGAAGAAACTATTACATATCAATAGGGAAAAATGTGAATGGGCAAAGGATGTGAACAAATATTTCTCAAAAGAAGACACATAAATGGCCAACAGATACATGAAAAGATGTTCAACATCACTAATCAGCAGAGAAGTACAAATCAAAACCATAAGATATCCTCATACCTATTATGATGGTGATTATCAAAAAGGCAATAGATAAATGTTGGTGAGGATGTGGAGCAAAATGAGTCCTAGTATGTGTTGGTGGGAATGTCAATCGGTATAGCCATTATGGAAAACAGTATGGAAGTTCCTTATAAAATTAAAAATAGAACTACCTTATAATCCAGCAATTTCTTCTGGGTGTCTATCCACATAAAATTAAATCAGATCTCAAAGAGACACCTGAGTTCGCATGTTCATTGCAGCATCATTCACAATAGCCAAGATATGGAAACGGTGTAGTAACCGTCTTGGATATATCTGTGGATATACAATGAAATATTGTTTGTCCTTTAAAAAGAAGGAAAACCTGTTATTAGTGACCACATGGAGCACCCTGGAGGACATGATGTTAGGAGAAATCAGCCAGATTCAGGAAGACAAATACTGCCTGATCTCACTTACCTGTGGGATCTCAATCATAGGAATTCATAGCAACCAAGCATAGAATGGTGGTTGGCTGTAGCTGAAGGGAGAAGGATACAGGGAGGATATATGTTGGATATATGTTGGTAGGATATATGTTGGTTGAAGGACACACACTTTCAGTTATAAGATGAACAAATTCTGGGGTTCTAATGTACAGACTGGTGACGATGGTCAGTATCATGGTATTGTAGGGGCTCAGTCAGTTGAGGATCCAACTCTTGATCTCAGCTCAGGTCTTGATCTCAGGGTTGTGAGTTCAAGCCCCATGTTGGCATGGAGCCTACTTAAAAAATATATGGTATTGTATTCTCAAAATTTACTAGGAGCATAGATAATTAAGTGCTCTCACCCCCCCATGCACAAACCCCATGCACAAAAAAGATAACGATTTGACAGGATGGGTATGTTAATTAGCTTTATTATGAGGATGATTTCATAATGCAGGTGTATATCAAAACACCAAGTTGTACATCTTAAATATGTACAATCTTTTTTGTAAATTATGCCTTCATAAAGCTGTAAACGGAACAACGGAAAAACAAACCTCTGATGTCAGTGGACTGATTGCTTCCATACTGGCAGTAGACGCACCGCCTGCATGCACTCTGACACCTGTGCCTCGGGACAGAGGTCCTCTGCCTGTGCTCCATCAACACAGACCTGGGGCCATTCCCACACCAGAAGACTGCCTCGGTTTTAAAGTCTCACGGGGAGATAGGGGCCAACTCGTCGCCTGCTGCATCATTCCCTCTTTGGGGGAATTCATCTCACCGGCAAACTCTGAAGAACTTCAGATCACAGCAGAAGAACTATTACGTGTTGTTTTTTTCTTCAAATTAACTAAAATCTGACCCAAACATCTCTTCAACCTGCTGATGCAAATCCATCTCAGTCGTGTTTTGAGCCCTTCTTTCTTCACTTGAACAAAATTCCTCTGTAGTCGGGACATTAAGGAAGTGTTCTTTGCTCTTCAGGACCAGGTGTCCCACAGATAAACCCTGCCCCAAGGGCTCCCTTTGAGGTAGGCTGTGTTTGAGCTGGGTCTGGTCACAGAGATACTTTGTTACTTTCCTCAAGGTCATTGTTCTGTGTTCAGTGGCCTCAGACATCCCAGCATCTGTGGTTGGGGGGGGGGCTGGGGGACTCACTGGAAAGCAGTTACAATGACATCACTGAGAAGCCATCTCTCTCCTCTTCCCCTCCCCTGGGGAGCTCGCCTGATCAGCCAGCCCCAACCACCCCCCACCCCCCAGAGCTGACAACTCCTGCTGTTTCCCCCACTGACCGCTGCAGCAAGATCCCTCTCAGTAAACCCAAGCTTCCAAAAACATGGGCTTGAATCACCTTCGAGCTGCTCGGACACTTCTGCCTTTGCTCTTCTGACACGAAACCATTAGCAGTCTCGGACGGAAGAGGACACGGTCTTGGCTATTTTTTCAGAGTAGGGATGGAAAAGCGTCCATAAAAAGAGAAACATACAAACATACTTTAGTAACTTACCTGCAAATTTACACTATTTGTACTGTTTTTATATTTACTTGGCAGGTTCTTGGTGAAGGTCCAGAACAGAAGCAGCAAACCCACCTTTCCTCTCCAACCCTGACCGCGGGCGGTAGGGCACATGGTGACCCAGTGGACAGCGAGTGGAGCTGGCCGGCAGGGGGTGGTGGCCCTGGGGACGGGTTGGCCATCTCTCGTCTACTTGTTAACTTGTGAGTAGGTCGCATGGTCTTAACTCATGTCTGGGCTCCTCAGAAACTCCTCTCCCTCGTCTGGCAGCTCACAGTGGCTAAGGTCGCATGACTCCATGGAGCTTTCTGCCCACCTCGGGAGTTGGATGGCTGCCCATCCTTGCACGAGAGCTGAATGTCTATTATATCAGAAATCAACAAAGTTTGGGACAGCTAGATCCCAGCCCTTCATCTCAATTCTTGTCACCATGTGTGAGAATCACCCCCAGCATTTGGTGTAAAATGTCTCCTCGAGAGCATGTGCCTTTTCCACACAGGAGTGTTGGCCCAGACCTCACGCTGATAGAGGCTGGCAGCTCCCACCCCCAGGACCTCGTGAGACACTGTAAGGACACTAAAGCTGGGCTACGGTGGCTTTGGGGGGCTGGTGACCAGGCTGAGTCTGGGGCAGGCCTGGAAATCCTTCCCTCTGAGAGCAGACCTCTTCCCCCGAGACCAGAGAAATGCCGCAGATACAAACGAGGCAGCAGCGCCATCTCCATAAATCGCAGCCTGCAAGCCCTTTAGGGTGTCAGCAGGACCCGGCTGTTGGCCATACTTAATTGCTAGCTCCAGTACGTTCTGTAGATCATTACCATAGCCGTCATCTTTCAAGGACCCTTGTTAGCGCCGGACGAGGGGACACGGTAGATAGCATGGCAGGAAAAAGGAGGGAGGGAAGCTGCGGAGGAAGCTCACACGAGGCAGCGGCTCATGGGGCCCATGGGGAATGACAGAGGTCTGCTCTGTCTCCGCCGCCACCCTGATGGAACCCCGGGGGCTCACCCGGGGCTCTTACTGATGCAGAACTTCAGACAAGAGAAACCCGCCAGGATGCGCCGGGCAACGTGCCTGCTTCCCTCGCAACGAGCCGGTGTCCACGGTGCCTGACTGACAGGGGGGCGCTGGGAGGGGACCAAGCCCACAGCTGGAGACAGGAAGTAGCGGGTCACCGTGGACACCCACACGACAATCCAGCGGTTTAGCAGCTGCAGGTGCACTCTGAGTGTGAGCCCGCGGAGAGTCCAGGTTCACGGAGACCCATCCCCACTCCCAGGGCCTTCCAGTGGGGACAAGACTAACTGAGACCAGAAGACAATCTAGTCCAACCCACTGGCTTTATCTCAGTGACTCTATTTTTTTTTAATTTATTCATTTGAGAGAGATACAGAGACAGAGAGAGCAATAGCATAAGCAGGGAGAGAGGCAGAACAGACTCCCCGCCGAGCAGGGAGCCCGACATGGGGCTCGATCCCAGGACCCTGGGATCATGACCTGAGCCCAAGGCAGACACTTAACCATCTGAGCCACCCAGGCGCCCCTCAGTGACTCTAGTTTTAATTTTGTGGTTATCTTTTTAAAAGTCCTCTTGTTGGAACCTTAGGTATGTTCCTTGTTCCTTTCTTTTTCCCTTTACTTGTGTCTGAAATGATCAAGCGCACATTATGATTTATCCGTTATCTGCGCCTCCTTGGATAGGATGTCTCCTTTCATTGAGTCTGTTGATCTTCCCGGCGGTGACTTTCCACAGGGGCTCTGAGCTCCTCTGCCTGAGGCATCGTCCGGCCCTGGAGCCTCGGAAACGCCCTGAGTGGTGCGGGCACCTCTCCTGGTCCAAGGCTGTTTTCTCCTGGCCCGGGGCCTTTGGGCCGCCAGTCAGCTCCAGATCCGCGTTTGCAGCTAAGTCCTGCTCAAAATTCCCAACTCGTGCAGACAGCTGGACTGAGGCCCCACAGGAGGCATGCTCGGGGCCCAGAGACAGCATAGGGTTTTGTGCTGTGCTCCGTGATGCAGAAGGCTGAGTACTGCTAGTTGGCCTTCGGAGACGTCACACCTCCCACCCCATCCCTGGCTTCGTAAAGCTGCTGGCTTGTAAAGCTCACGGCTCTCGGCGCCTGCCGGCTCCGCAGACCTCGGGCGGGTGTTAGGTTCTTATCCCCTCAGAGTATCTCTCATCCCGAGAGCTGTGCGCGGTTCCCGGCTTCAACCCTGCTGACGCTCCGGTCTTTAAGCTTCCCTGCTTCCTGGCATTGTGTGTGTGCGTGTGTGTGTGCGTGTGTGTGTGTGTGTGTGTGTGTGTTTTAAGTACGTCTGTGGCATTTTTGGAAATGAGCGTGGTATTACTCGTTGTTCCTTTGTGTCTGGGGCAGGAATCTGGGCAAAAGGAAGAGGGCAGTACGTTCTCTACTCCACTTCCTCCCAAAGAATTTGCCCCCACGTCACCGCAAGGGACACGCAGAACCACCGTGGCCCCGATACCAGAGCCGAGGGGCCCTCCGTGGTCCGCAGAGCCAAGGCAGCACGGCGGGCCGCGGCGGCGGGGTCTGGGAGTCCGGGCCGGGCCGGGCTTCATCACGCGCCCCGGGGCTGCCTCCGGGGCCTCGGGTCCCCCCCGCAGGGACGAGCGGCCCTCTGCCGCGGAACAGGCGCCGGTTCGGCCGAAATGTCCGGGCACCACACCGCCGCCCGAACGCACGCAGGAGGATGGTTGAGCCCCGCGGGGGACCGCGGTGGTGTGGCTGCTTCACAGTCCTGAGTGAGCAACCGAGCTCAGGAAGCAGGAGGAGGGAGCGCGCGGGCCCCTGTCCCCCCCCACCCCCCCCGCGGCTGGCCTTCGGGGACCTCGGGCTCTCCCGAGCTGACTGAGCCGGACTTGTCGAGCTTCTGAGGCCTCCGAAGGGCCTGGCGTGTGTGCTGGGGTCGGACGGCCCGGGCGCCCTCCATCCGCGCAGCTCTCGCCACGGGGCCGCGAACAAGCCCCGACCTTGCAGCGTCTCCCCCGCGTCTGCAGGACGGGCAGCGGGGGGCCACCCCCGGGCGGCCTCGTGTGCGGGCAGAGCTCACAGCTCCAAGGGGGTTAAGTCGAGCCCCTGTTCTGGAACTATGCCGGGGGCAGCTGGGCTCCCCCAAGCAAACACACAGGTCGGGTGAGTCAGGTAACCGTACTTCCTCTAACTTTGTATTTTTCGCTTGCTGTTTTGAATTCTGATGAACTAGTCTACCCGCCCCTCCACTGGCCAGAATAATACCTTCCCCCCAACGCACTCACGTACTTTGGTCTTTATTTCCCTTACGTGTAAATGGGGGGATGAGCATTATTCCAAAGTGTGGTCGTGAGGTCAGCAGGAAAAGCGTTGGATGATGATTTGACCACAGAAATGCTCAGAAACTTGTATCTATTAATGTTGCTATTGCTCTAAAATGGTGTCACTGAAAATAGCAATAATATTGTGGGAATGTCACGATAACACATATCAGAGGGGAGTAATCACGTACAAGGGCTTTCCCTTGCACCGTCTATAGGACCAGAAGGCCGCCAGGTGCCTGGGGTCCTGCTGGGGTTCCGAGAACAGGCTTCCACGCACACTCACTAAGGGACCGAACGGAGGTCCGGCACCCTCCATCCAAGCAGTGTCGCAGGTGACTGAACACCTGGGCATGGCCTTGCAAATGTTTGCCATGTGCGGCTGCTTCTGTACTGAGCCCCCAGAGAAGGCTTTTCTGACAGACTCAGTCTTGCCTATTAACAGTGGTCCGTGTTCCTGGAAGTGGGCTGCCATAGGATGCCAGGGGCAGGCAGTCAAAAGCTGTGTGGATTACTTAGGGAAACGTTGTAACTGAGAGCTGGGAAAGCCCTCCAGGATCTCAGATTCCCCTACAGAGTAGTTTTGCCTCAAATTTCTTGTGTGTGTACCTTGCTCCAGACCTCCTGCTCGGAATCTCTGAGGTTAGAACCTAGTTATGTGTCTTTGGCCCCGAAGATCCTCAGCTGGGCTCTTTGGGCTCTAGGTGATAACCACGAATGTGCACAACCCCCCACTGTGTACATGGGGAATTACAGTCAGACACATGAAGTCTCCTGTCCCGAGTTCATCAGGGGCAGGGCCAGACGTCAATCTGAGCATTCTGACTCCTGGCCTTGAGAAGTTTCCCCGGCACGGCCCGGGAGCATGGGGTGAGTCCAGGAAGCGTGTGACCCCACCAAGGCAAATGAGGTGGGAGCAGGGAACCCAGAGAGAGGAAGATCTGGTGGACTCTGCTTCCCCTTATTTAGGGGGGAAGCCCTGCACATGGGAGAGGGAGGGACCTTGTGCGAGGTAGTGGCGGCCGGCGACCAGGCCAGCATTCCCTGCAAGAGCTGCTTGCAGAACAGGGCGTACCTGCAGCCCCTCCCTCTCTCCTGACAATTCAGCAATGCTGACCCACAACTGCAGCTACCAGCACGCAGTTCCTCATGGGCTGATAAGGACTGAAAAGGACCTTCACAAATTCCAAAGTCTTAATTCCAGGATGAGGAAACCGGCTCAGAGTGGGGAGGCAATTTGCTCAAGTTCGACCAGGCCATGCAGGGCAGAGCCAGAGAGGACACCCAACCACTCTTCATCTCCTTGGCTTTGACGTTTAACTCTTGACTCCTAGGACCTCTGGGGGTACCAATTTAACCTCAGAAATATCAAACCGGGGACAACCATGGGTTTAGTAAAAGATTAGTGGTTGAGAATTCATGTTTGAGGAGCAGAGTTCTATGACTCGCCATCCCATGAGATAACAAACCCATCCCTGTATGGTCCAACTGCACCCCGAAGTCACAGAGCACAGATACGCATGGACAATGTCCCCAACCCTGAAACACTCAATCTTCTCAGGTCCTTCTCTGAGGCATCCTGCAGGGACTCAGGTCTGGGTTGAAATGCAGACTACCAGGCCCACCCCAGACCTGCACACTCAGAGCCCCTGTGGGTGAGGCTGAGGGACCCAGTTCTGCAGGTGCCGGCCGTATAACCCAAGGCTTGAGAAACACTGAGATAAGACCTCAGAGCTCCCGGTTACAAGTGTAACACATGAGAAAGACTGCTTTGGCTGTGATATCTGTTCTTTCCCGAGAATTATGTGTGGAGTAGCCACTTTAAACCAGCCCCCGTCCTCTGCCCCGGGAACCCCGGGCAACAAGACAGCCAGGTCCTGCCCCTGGGGAATGGATCCAGATAAACGCGGAGCCCAGGGAAGCCAGGAATAACTTAGGGGTGCTTGGTGCCCAAAGTGGGGGTTGGTGCCCAAGTGAGAAGGAGTGGTTGTCGGAGAAGAACATTCTGAACAATGCCTATGAGGGCAGCAGTCCTCAGAAGACGCAGCTTGGGGCCTCATCCATGGAGACAAACAATATCTGTTCACTCACAGGAAAGCTGCGGTCAAGGCTTTGGTGAAATGCTTCTGTCCTGAAAGCGGACACCCAGCCAGACCTCACCTCCTCAGCTTTGATAGTTAACTCTATAGTCATAGGACCTCTGGGGGTAACAATTTAACTTCAGCAATATTAAATAAAGGACAACTATAGGGACAGTAAAAGATGAGTAGTTGTCAGGGGTTGGGTGGAGGAGGGATGAACACAGACCACAGAGAATGTTTAGGGCAGTGAGACTACTCCGTGTGACAGTACAATGGTGGAAACATGTCATTACATCATGCATTTGCCCAAACCCATACAGTTGGCCCAAACACCAAGACTGAATCAACCCTGATGTAAACTATGGACTTTGGGTAAGAATGATGTGCCATGGATATAATCACGGATTATAACAAATGTCCCGGTCTGGTGGGGATGTTGATAATGGGGGAGACTGCGGGGAGGGCAGAGGAATGCATGGCTTATCTCCATACCTTCCCCTAAGTGTGCTGTGAACCTAAAACTGCTCTAAAAGCATTCTTAAAAAACAAACACAAATTATTAAACATCACTGAACCGCTTAATTTTAACATGTGTTCTCTGTAAAACTGTGATATTATTAGGAATCAGGGTTTGAGACATGAAGAGTCCACATTGATTAGAAGCCAGGATCAGGCCCTGAGTTGTGAGCTGGTCACTGAATCTGGCAAACTCAGGAGACACCCCATCCCCATGGCTCTCATTGCCTCTCCGGTCAGGTGGGGGGAGCTTGTAGGGTCAGTTCTTGGATCCGTGATGTTCTCGGGCAAGTCTAAAATGCCACTGGGAAAAGACCTCAGAATCTCATAGAAAGCAAAGCAGAATGGCACAGGGTTTCTACAAAATCATAAAAACGTGCTTTTGGGAACATAACAGCCACGCACATGCAAGAGTGTGGGGCCCATTGCTCGGCATATGTAAAGTGTGTAACTTACTCTCCTAGGAGCCAGAGTAACATCTGTTCTGTAGAACCTAACAGAGGGGATTTGGACATTTGAGAAGAGGCTCTGCAGTTACGACAGTCGGCCCAGGAACATATGGGTGGGATTTACAGTGAAAAGGTTCCCGCTCGATCGTGTTTCCCTAACTGTACACATCTGCTCCCAGACCTCTCAGATCGGGGGGCACAGACTGCCCTGCGAAGCCGCCCGCCAACACACCGGGATAAAGCCATCGGTGTGGGCCTCTGGGTGGGCTCCCCGGCTGTCTGCTCCCACCCCCCCTTCCCCACCCGCGGCCACCAAGGGAAACGCCCCAGAGGGAGGCGCCCCCTGGCATGGGCCCGCCCGGACCACTGCACAGTCCCCACTGGTCAACTCCGTGGTGGGCTCATTGGAAGAATGCTTGCTTAATTTCAGATCAAAGCAGCACTTTCTTCTTCTTCAAAAAGAATGTCTTGGAGAGATGAAGGACTCAATTAAGTTCACGGATGGGCCGTTAAGTAACTGAATATCTACCTCCCACTTAAAATGACTTCCTCAGCCGCTAGGCAGTGGGCCTTTGATCCGTGGCCCACAGTCACCGGCAGGGAACTATAAAAGGTGCTACTGATTGCCCAAGAGAGGGGAGAAGAGCGAGGAGGTGAGGCCGCATCAGCTCTCTGAAGCCAACCAGATGGAAGGTCGCATCCCCGAGCACGAGGCTGGGCTCTGGCAGCTTTGGAAGCTGGGTGTTCTCCAGGACTCTACAGTGGTGGGTGGGACCCCTCACCCCAAAGGCCACCGGCAGGGGTCTCAAGTGGAAGTGTCAGCACGGGATGTTTCACGGGTCTCTTTCCCGGGACGCTGCTGAACACCCCCACAGCCTCCCACTGAGAGCAGTCGCCATCGAAAATGATACGGTTAAGGGACCAAGGGGAAGCAGAAATTTGTAAGCAAGGTCTATATTGGTTGAAACCATGACGTCAATACAGGCGTCAATAGGAGAGGGTCGGTCATTAAAAATGCACAGCACTGAACACACAGATCTCACCATTACTAACCACACACCCTCTGGTGAGTAAATACTATTGCATTTTACCACTGAACTCTGTCTGGTGAAATGTAAATGATGACAGAGGCCCAGAGACACTGTGTGACTTGCTCAAGGACCAACTCTTAGACAGCAAACCCAAGATTTAAACAAGTCTGGTCTGAGACTTTTCCTCTCTCCCCCATAGCCTTGCAGTGCCGCTTGAGCTTCTCGTTTATTCTTGTTTGACAATAGAATGCTCCAAACCTACGGCTCGTTCATTATCCAGGCGGGAAGTAAATAGAGACGGAGGCCACCTGGGATCTGCAGGGAGGTGCGGCAAACTCTGCCCGTTACAACCTCCATCCTGGTGGGGTCCAGAGCGGTTGGCATGGGCTTTTCACCTCTGAGCTCCCTTGCTTATAGCTCACCCACACGAGTGAACCAGCTTTCTTGAACTTTCGTGTGTGCGTGTGTGTGTGTGTGTATGAACGGGCTTTAGGTTTTAGGCTTACAGAAAACTGGAGCAGACAGCACTGAGCATGCATCCTTCCTCTCCCCCAACAGTTTGCTGCATCCGTGATATCCTGCATCCGTGTGTACCTTTGCTACAATTGATGAACCAAGACCGGAACATCGTTACTAACTCGGGTATACAGTTGACACACATTCTGTGGGCCGGGGTCGGCACAAACAGATCTCGGAGGACAGCATCATAGAGGATACTTCCACTGCCCTCGGTGTCTTCTGCCTTCCCCTGGCCCATGGCAACCCCTGGTCTTTGACAGTCTCTATCGCTGCTCTGTGTTTTCCAGAATGTGATATACAGCATGCAGCCTTTCAGACCAGCTGCTTTCCCTTGGTAAAACGCATCTAAAGCTCCTCCATGCTTTTTTATGAAAAGCTCAGGCTTTTCAAGCTTTCCCTTTTCGCTGTGGGAGGAAATGGGTGCCCTTCCTCCCCTGGACCACACGGATCTCTGATCCTGAACAGAGAGGCCTGAGCTGGTCACCACCGGTATCAATATCTCATGTTTCCCCTTGGAAATATTTAACTCCCAAGCTTCCTGCCCTCATCACGAAGCCTAAGAAAAAACACTGTAAGATGAGATGTTTCACAGATAGTTTTTTTTCATTATCTAAATAAATAAAAGAGGACAGGCAGGAGGGCTGGAGGCCTGGAGACAAGTGGGGGTAAGGTCTGGCGGTGAGCTGGCTGCAAACCCACGAAGGGAGCCGGGCTGGGCCCGGGTCACCAGGATGGGTGCGCCGGTTCCGGACGCCTCCCCGTCAAGGTCCTGATTCATGATGGGTCCATTTTCCCGGAGGGCAAGCAGAGGCACAGAGGTCAGCACAAGGAGGGAGGCCCACCGCCTGCCTGGGGCGAGGCTGGACTGTGCCCAGGACACTCTGCCTTCCCCCAGAGGGGTCGGGAAACATCAGGGGTGGGAGGCCCCCAGTGGCAATCACTGCCAGACACATCCGTGTTTTTTGAGGAGACGAGAACGTGCCTCTCATTCACACCCACAGTGTCAGCGATCTGAAATGCCTACTGTGAGCCTGGAAAATAAGTTTCTGATTTCTTGTAAGTCAGCCCATGACCATTTATGGAACCGCAGTAAGGTAGGCTTCCTTGTTTTAATTTCTCAGATGGGAAAATCCAGACTTCACCAAGTTAAGAGGTGGCCGGATGTCATCCAACCGGATGTGGGCGAGCAGGACGGAGAAGCCACGTTCATTGGAGCCGTAGGTCCTCATTGGCCCTCCTGCCGTGTCGTGTCCTCCGCTAAAGCCAGAGCACCAGTCTCTGTCCCCACCTCAGGCCCACCGCACCACACACTCCCGTCCCCCGGGGAGGAGGCCCCGAGGAACCTAGTCACTGGGCAGACCTGGTTGGGCAGCAGGTGAGTCCCTGCAGGAAGCACTGTGCCCACAGCGTGCCACCAAGACAAGCTCCTGCTTGCACCTCCGATCCACCGTTTACTCATGAACACATTCAACACATACGCTCTGCTTGTTAGACGCCACTTGCTGCTGCAGGCATTGAGGTTTAGCAGGACATAAAGCAGACAAGCATGCCTGCCCTCAGGAGCATGCAGTCTAGAAGAATATTATAGAAAAATAAAGAGCAAAGCTCGTGGTAGGTCAGATGATGCTGAGGGCTGTGGGTAAAAATTAGGATGGAGGTAGGACGGGGTGTGTAAGGACGGAAGAGGGAATTACCCTTGTAAACAAGGGGGCCAGGAGGCAGTATCTGTACAGTGACGGGGAGGAGAGCCCCGAGGGAGGGGAGAGGATGAAGCGGAGATGCAGGGGAACTGCCTCTCCCGTGGAGGAAACAGCTGGTGCAAAGGCCCTGGGGCAGGACGGCACTGGTGCACATGAAAAACTGGGGATTAGCCTGCAGTGGCGAATTCTCTCAGAAAGAACGGGCGTCCCAACCTAACTTGTATGAAGGAGTGAATATCCAATATCAGGGTTTTTCTGACCTTGTCACTGTTATGTTTTTAATCAGAACAGGGCTGGATGAGGAGTCTGCCTTGTGCCACGGGGGGTGGAGAATAAATGAGGGGAACGGGTCTATCAAGGGAAAAGTGTGTTTTTGAAGATGAGCCTCTGTCTCCCTTTCACCTGGTCACCTCGGCCTAAGCACAGCGGGGAAGCAGGTGCAGCCAACCTGAAGGGGCCACGAACAATCATGACCTGGGGCGACCGGCTGGGAACAGGTGAGGAGGAACCCCCGGAGGCTGTGCTCAGCGGGGGACCAGGCGCTCTCCTGAGCTCGTCCTGGCCTAAGGCTTTGGTAGACATGCTCGCTTCCCACCAACTAGAGAAGGGTCATTTTGCATCTGCTTTTCTGAAGGCTCACGGGTCCTGGGGGCTGCGGGGGGCAACCCCTCCCCGCCCACCCTCCCCCGTGTGCGCGGCTTTCCCTAGGACCCCGGGCTGCTCTCCGGGCTCCATGCCTGGCACACCTGACAGTGATACACCCCCGAGCTGGGGCTGAGAATGCTCCCCCCTCAGGACTGGGAAGCGGAGCCCCTTGCTCCACCTGGGGGCGGGGGGGCTTTTCTTGCAAAAGTCAAGGCACCGTCCCGGAGGGTGGAAGCAGCTGGGGCTCTCCGAAGCTGCAGGAGGGAACCGCTCCCACTGCCTCCCCCTGCAGGCGGAGGACCGCACAGCCCGTCCAAGGACCAGCAAGTTCTCTCGGCCGCCTGCCAGTGGAACAAGTGAAGGCTTTCCAGTGCACCTGTTCTTCACTGGCCGCAGGCGCGCAGGAAGACCTGGGGCCGTTCAGGGGAGGAAGTCATCAGAACCCACTGTACCCGCACAGTCCGGTTCCCAAACAAGGAGAAAACTGGGTCTGAACTCTTAGTGGAGCTCACGGTCCTGTCAAACCGTTGCCAAAGCTCTGCCTGGCCATGGGGGGAGAGGGAGGGGAGATGGGGAAGGGCAGTGGGGAGAGCCTGAGGGTCCGGTGCCCGCGGCCTGTCACAGGCCCCCGGGGCTCAGCCGTGGGGCCCTCCGTCCCACCCGAGCTGGCGTTTGGAGTGCCAAACCCAAGGCTTCGGGGATCAGGAACTTCCCGCCGCCCCAGGTCTGCCTGGGTCCCCGTCCCACCTGCTTCGTGAAGGCCCCGGGGCCCGGGGGGCCCGTGAGGGGCTGTCCTCCCCGCGGGCTGGGCACGGGTGTCCCCGCGCCGGCGGCCACACTGCTGGAGGCCGGAGGAGACGGTGTCTCAGGAGGCCCGCAGCAAACACAGGAGGAGGCGTCTCGAGGTTGCGAGAGAGGCGACCCCGCACGTACGCTGCCGTGTGCGTGCACGCCTGATGCCGTCCTGCTGGGGTCTGAGTGCCACCGCGTGTGAGCCCGCGAGCCCCGATTCCAGCGGGAACAGCTCCCCGAGCGCGCCCGGCAGCGCGCGCACATGAGCCACGAAATGACCACCGTCGTCTGTGGACCAGGCCTCTGCTGGCCCCCGGCCTTGGTCTCAGACCCCAGGCACCTGGCAGCTGGCCCTTGTCTTCGCTTGGGGTCATTAAGTTAGCAAATGACGGCAAGTTGACACTTTCGAAAAGATCCATGTTAGCGTCAGTCTTTGTGACTACATCTTTTTCGTCTTACTGTGGTTTGATGTTTTGTGTTTTTAACATTTTGAAGCTCTCGATGTCCGTGAAGTACCCAGGTGTCGCTGAGCATCTCAGAGACACCCGCACACGTCCGGGGAGTAAAGAGTATCTGCAGGGGTGCAGGCCCTCCGCTGTCCGGGCCGTCCCCTCCACGGTGGCCAGAGGTCAAAGTCTCCGTTCTCAAGGGCATCCTCCGGCTCCAGGGGCACCTGCTTGCCGAGGTGTCCTCACGCCTCCTGACAAGACAACACGCTGTGCCTTCCTCGGACCCATTCCTGGCCCGGTTCTCCTGCACGGAATGTGTTTCTTTCTCTGCAGATTTAGAACACACCTCAGGTGTCCTCGCGTGTCTACGGTTCCTCCCTGGTGACCAGCACTAGCTGGATGTCACCGTGTCATTCCCGGCGGACAGGGCCCAGAGCTGCAAGGCAGTTAGAGCAGAGGACGGGACCAGGAGCCCAGGAACAGAAGCAGCTCTGGAGGCCTGGAAAACGACCTCAGGCGGCACTCTCCGCCTCCTGCCCCCTGCACCAGGGGTTTCTCCCCTGCCTCCTGTTTCTGAGACAAGGAGCACCAAGCAGGTACCTACTCGGTCTACCCTGCTGGGGAGGGGACGGCAGGAGAAAGTGGGGCAGCTCACGGGAGCACTGCGTGTGCTGGCTGGGCTGTGGGGCCAGGTCCCAGGAGTAGGTGGGCCCGGAGCCTGCTGAGGTGAAGACGAGCTCCCTGCCGCGTGGGCCACGCGCCCCTGCCAACACCTGGGCTGAAACGGACGGCACTGTTGGAGGCTCTGTGCCTTGAGTGCGTTTCTCCCATCCCTGAACATCGGGCCCCCGGTGCGCTCACAGGGAAAATAGAAATGCCTGCCTTCTAAGGCTTTAGTGAAAACCAGAATACCCACGCCAAGTCAAGAGCATCTGGAAGGATAGGAAGCACTTGATGACTGATAGATGCGTCTGCTGCTTCTAGAACGACGAGCGCAAACACGGCTGGCTCCACTCTCACTCCTGGCCGCCAAATGCCAGGGACCCAGCACCCTCTTCCCCCTCTTCCCCCTACCCCGATCCCGCTCTCTGCACGGCTCCTTCTCCCCCCACGGGCATCTCCTCAGAGTGGGCTCTGAGGGGGGCAGAAAAGGGAGACGAAGTCATGTCTCTTCCCCCAGAGCACCCTCCTTCTTGCCAAGAACGTGTCGCACCCTTCAGCCGTCCCACCTTCACCCCGCCTCCGCCATCTGTTCAGCAAGGGCAGGAGGAAGACTGGCTGACGGGGAGGACAGAGGAGGGGCAAGACTGTTTCATCACAGCGGTGAGTGTGCTCACGACTTCTTAGAGACTCAGTTTGGCTGAAAACTTCTTAGCTGCATGTTCTGAAGGGGTCTTCCCAGCTCTCTGATCTACGTGTTCATATCACCACGATCATGGGACAGATACCGACCAGGTTTGTCAGACCGGAAGTGGACTTGGAAAGGTGATTGAGGACCACAAGGCTGACTCGGCAACCAGTCTTTGCTCACGTTGCTGGGAAGAGGCCAGGCCAGAGCGGGAGCCCCGGAATCATGGCTTCTGGCCCTTCCACGTCTGAAGGCGACGCTCACTCTGTGGGAAGAACAACGGGAATCCAGGCAAACAGAAGTTGGTTACAGAAGGTCCCCTTCTTCCGCTCTGTGTCCGTGGTGATGAGGATGACAGGAGTAAACAGCATGAAGGCTTCGGGCCCACCCACAAAACAAGTGCTGGAGGGCCCAATTCTACCGTGTCAAGGACCAGGAGTAGTGTCCAGCCCCACATGTCCTCTCCTGAAAACTGCTTATGTGATGATCCAAGATGCGTGTTTGAAAACATTCCCATGACATGTGGGTCTTTTCTTCTTTCCCAGACCAACAGCAATGGCCCGTGATGATTTCAGAAGCAAGGCACTGTCTTGCTAATTTGCTGTCAACTCAGTGACTCCTTGGGGTGACATGACTCTGTCCACAGGTAGATCTGAAACCAGACGCTGCATGAGAGGGACTCCCTGTCTTCCTGAGGAAACAAGAAAACGTCACTGAAGTTAAGAGATCACATGTACATTTCCTATGCGCCAAGATATCGCCCTTGAAGTCCAGGGCGTGATCGGGTCTTGCTTCAAAGATCCTCTGGTTCGGCAGGACTCCTTCTGCATCCGGGCGGGGTCACGTGCCAAGTCTGCGGTCTTGGGCAAGTTACTTGAATTCACGTGCCTGACGTTTCAGTCTGGATCACGTCTGGGTCCGGTCCCAGAACCACGTGGGCACAAAGATCACACGTGCAGGTGAGTTAGTAGGATGCTTCGCACACCCTCAGTGTTCAGAATGTGGTCCTAAGGAGTTCATTCAGTTCTCAGACTTAAATCCCCGGACAAATAAAATATATGAATTTTACAGAAAGGAAACTGAGGTCCAGAGAAACTGAACAGCCTGCCGAAGGACCCGTGGCATGTGACTAAGAACTCCTATCTTCTGCGACTCCAATTTGTCTTAAATATTAGTTTAATATCTAAGGAAACATCATAGTTAATAAGGATATTCCACCAAGGACCTCTGAAAGCTAGACTAACCCTCAACTTCTAGCCACAATTTTATGTTTTTCAATGTGATAATTTCATGATCGTCTAATTAAGGAAACTGGTTCATTACCAACAACACCAAGGTGCTGATTCGATCCCCGCCTGTGACTTCCTTTTCAGGCTTGTTTACCTGGGAATCCGTGTGTAACTACAGAAAAGCCCCACAGCAAGCACGGGGAGGGCGGGTTGGGGGGGAGCCTCCCGGGGAGCATTTCTCCAAACTGGAGTCCAAATTCTCTAGGCCCCCGGGGTTTAATTACCTGCTGTTTCGGGGGTGGCAGCCTGACAGGCCCTCCCCACCGGCGCGCACACACTCCCCACGAGGGACAAAAGGGGAGGGTGCAAAGCCTGGAGTCTGCATTCAGTTTGGAACTTGAAATGGAACTTCCACCTTTTTCAGCAAATTCTGTGTGTTCCAAAGGTTTAACTTTGTCTCCACCCCCTCCTGGCACAGAAGGAGGAACAAGAGCGATGCTTATTTTAACCCAGAGTGTGAGCGAGAAACCCCTTTGGAACCTAGCAATTGGTTTTTGTTTTGTGACCAGCTAGTGCCACAAAAGGGGGGCCCACCCCCTCCCAAGCATTGAATTAACCCTATGTGAGACGGGCAGAGGATTAAGAAGGTTGGTTCAGGCCCCATTCAGAAGGTCCCGAGGGGGGCTTTTTCAGAGGATTCTTCCGAACAAAGGTTGCCAAACTAAGTAGCTTTTTTTTTGTTGTTGCTTTAGCTCTGGCCTATTGTTACCACGGAAAGCGACCTTTTCCACTTAATTGGGGCTTTAGAATTCCGCCTCTATTGTGTTTGTATATAAGAAACACTGCTAAGGGGCCATGTAAGTTTATGAATATAAGTCTTTCTGCACTGGGTGAATCCAAGGCGATTTAGCTACATATTTGCGCCTACTAATGCCGGTTACTCGAATAAAGAGAATCATAAAATATTAAGCACAATGATAATTCCTATGATACGTCCCACGCTGTAGCTGATGCTCCGCATGTTTTGTTTCTAATGCCACAGCTAATTGTGGGTCACAGACCAGAACTCTGAGGTTCCAGCAGGAGAGAGGGGAGGGAAGCCGATGCCACACCAACGCGCCACACCGCTGGGCCCCAAGGTGTCACTTGTTACCCTCCCCGGTTCTGTTTTAGGGCTCCAGCAAGAGGGTAAGCCCCGAAAAGACAAGAGCTTAACGTGTGTGCCTGTTTGGAGACACAGTTAAAAGTGTGAATGCCTGCAAGGGGCAGGCGGGAACGTCCCTGGGTTCCTAGGAGCTGGCTAGGGCCAGACAGCACGGAGCGAGCGGAGAGGGCTGAGGAAAACCGGGCTGACAGGCCTCCCAAGGACCCTCCATTCAAACAGATTTTGTTCGTTTGCAAACCCCTATGCCAACTGTGGAAAATAGTTCTGGGTTTGGATTCGGAACGCTCCCGGGGAGAGACCGATGCCCTCTGCTATGGTACCAAACTGATGTGACAAAGCCACCTGCAGCCACAGACACAGGGTCTCGTGGTCTGCACAAGGCTCTCAGAGCCGGGAGATTCCATGCTCAGTTCCAGATCTGGCTTCTGCGGGACTCTAGACCATGGGTCTTCAGCAGGTGGCTTTGGATGGGGCAGAGTCTCCTGTGGCACTGTACCTGGCCGGCTTCTCCCCTTCCTGCCAGCTGCCTTGTCTGTGTGGCTACTTGAGGTTGTCACCTCTGTGCCGAAGGGACTGCATTTCTCAGGGACCACTTTTCTTTCCTCAGGTGTAGGGTTACAGGAGCCCTTACGTTCACCTTTTGGCACAGAAATAATACACACACCTAATTCACAAACTGAAGGTGGCAGAGTCTTTAATTCAGTGAGTGAGGTACTGTGCTCAACAGCATTTTACAAATTCAATGCAACCAACCACCAACGAACCAGCGAACTGACCCTAAAAGCATCCATCTACAGGGCATCCAAGAAGACTCTCTCAGGGTATTCTGTTTGCCCTGATGACCATGAACATTTCATACCTAAAAATCACACAGGTTTGTCAGTAACAAATAGGCCTAAGTAGAGAGTGTGTTTTGTCTGATATGCAAACGAAAATGAGAAAAAGAGAAAGAGGTGTGTTCTTACAGAACTTGTCCAGCTGTCCAGGAAGGTGTTTTTGTTGTTGTTGCTGTCTGTTTGTTTGTTTTGTTTTGTTTTTTAATTTAAAAAAACACCTGCACGGTCTCTAAGTCAAGGGAATCAAGCCCCTGTCTGGGATGGGGAACCACGGACCCCCAGTCTTCCTGGGTCTCCTTTCGTGGCCCAGACGACGTCTTGGACACCAAGGGGCTTAGTGCCTATTATGTGACTAATCAATTTGAACAATCAAGTCGAATCTGGACATTACACCCTTTATATACTGAAATATTCATGTTGCAGCTGAAATGCTTCACAAGGTTGGCACTGAGCCTTTCAGCAAAGTCACCTATTAGTAGAAGGGACACTGGCCATAACGTAAGAAAATAAGTGACAATAAGATACAAAATAAGGAAATACACAGACAAAACCCTTTGTATCAGTTGATGCAGAAACTTCAAAAGTTCTGCTGTGAACCCAGGCGCTCAGCCCCTCTGGACAGCTTGGAATCCTCACGGGTGTTCTTAGCTTACAGGTACATCTATAACCAGCTTTGGTATCATAGTCCTAACTTTCTTCCAGATTGGGTGAAAAATATCTACGCCGAGAAACATAGCTATTGTAGGGAAATGCTCCAATAATGGGAAAAAAGTAAAAATTGACAATCGACTGGGAGGGAGATAAAACACTGAGAACCACCGAAATCAATAGGTAAATTTGAACGATGTGGCTGTCTAGGGCTATAGAGAATAGCAGAAAACCCCCCTGCCGAGCCCTGAAAAGATCACTCAGCTCTATCACCCTTTATGATGCCTGCTCTTCTTAAGAAGGAAGAAAACTATGCAATAAAATTTAAAAGATTTCCATACAAAATAGTCAAAACTTGAAAATACAGATGCCCGGCATGGACTCACTTGTTCTTGAGTCTTGAACTCTGAACACTGTTCTAGTTTTGTTGTCAAATGATTATTCCTAGAAAGCCGACCATTATGTAAGAGTGGGTGTGGTGTGGCAGCCGGCCTCCCTACCTCCCAGCTGTCGCTGCGATAGGCTTATAGGCGTTGTCTCTGAGATCCATGCTGAGTCCCCACTGTCACTGGGTCAGGGTGGACTCAATTTATACACACTATCTGCTTTAACCCTCCTTTCTCCCATGCCCCTCGCCATTATTTCTAACAAATTCTACCCTGTCATCCAGGAACAAAACCGGAGTCAACCTGAAGCAGGATACAGAGCGTGTCTCTTTAAACATAATAGTGACAATGGCATCTGCACGCTTGTTCCCTCTATGCAAGGGACGACAGCTAAGTAGATGGGGGTGGGTGTATGCCAGGGAAGCTGGAGTTACAGGAATCAACACGAATGCACTGGGACTGTGGGCTGCAGGTGGCTGACCCGGCTCTAGGGTTTGCTTTTCCCTAAGAAGGGATTTTCTGAATTAGAGCATAGACCGAGAGGAAGGTATTGGATACAGCTCAGAGAGGACAAGCTGGGTGGCAGAAAAAAAACTTGTGTAGCAGTCCAGGATGCGGGGCATTTCCTTCCTACAAATTGGACAAGTTGTCAATAGGATACCAGGTCTCAGAGACCACACACACTGTGGGAGAGATAATGCGGCTGCTGTACAGACGGTGAAGATCCTGCCGAGCTATGCAGATACTGTACAGATGGGGTATATACTGCAGGGCTGGTGCAGATACCGTACAGATGTGCAGATACTCCAGGGCTGGTGCAGATACCATACAGATGGTGCAGATACTGCAGGACTGGTGCAGATACTGCAGGGCTGGTACAGATACTGTACAGATGTGCAGATACTGCAGGGCTGGTGCAGATACAGTACAGATGTGCAGATACTGCAGGGCTGGTGCAGATACCGTACAGATGTGCAGATACTGCAGGGCTGGTGCAGATACCATACAGATGTGCAGATACTGCAGGGCTGGTGCAGATACTGTACAGATGTACAGATACTTCAGGGCTGGTGCAGATACTGTACAGTCAGTGCAGATACTCTACAGTCGGTGCAGATATAGTACAGATGGTGCAGAATCTGTACAGAGGGTACAGATACTGTAGAGCTAGTGCATATACTGTACAGTCAGTGCAGATATGGTACAGATGGCACAGATACGGTACAGGTGGTGCAGATACAGTACAGATGGTGCAGATACTGCAGAGCTGGTACAAATACTGTACAGTCGGTGCAGATACAGTACAGATGGTGCAGATACCATACAGATGGTGCAGATACGGTACAGGTGGTGCAGATACTGCAGAGCTGGTGCAGATACGGTACAGCCAGTGCAGATACAGTACAGGTGGTGCAGGTAATGTGGAGATTGTGAGGAGCACAGGCGTTAAGAACTGGATGCGTGGAGACAGGCAGTTCTGAGGAGAGCACTGGAGGCCTGTCCGGGCTGTCACGATGGGATTTGGTGGCACAGGGAAAGAATGCTGAGCCCAGACTGGGTGGAGACAGAGCATGCTCGCGGAGAGGGATGATGTTTCATGTGTCTGGGCTCTGAATTGGCGTGGGCTCGTAAGGGTCCCGCACCTGAGCAGGCAGAGGCTCAGAGAAACCGCTCAAGGAGGAAAATCGCTACACGTGTATGTGTGCGTGCAGCTGTGCACAGAAGCTCCTGGAACTCCTTCTTGTGAGAGTGTGAATTTTGAGTCAGAGAACGGCGACTATAAGGCATGAAAGGCAGGGCCAGGCCACAGGGACGTGATCTCCCCAGAAAAGCGGCTGGGGTTCTGAGAAGCAGAGGCCTCCCCGTGCTTCACCTGCGTGCGTCCTGCTGGCCACCCAAGCCTGATCCCCAGAGCCAGCGGCCCAGGACCTCGGGGAGGAGGCGGGGGGCGCGCTTCCAGCAACGACCAGGGCTGGGGCCCGTGCTCTCCAGCACAAAACAGACAGCGTTCTTCCTGCCGTGCGCTGTTCCTGGGCTCTTCTTAGAAGCCATTCGCTGGGTCTGGGTTCCACCAGAGAGACCCCAGAGACCCAGGTGCTGACTGCAGGACCATGATGACAGGGAAAGGGCTCCTTGTCCTTTCATCCACTTGGGGAGGAGAACATTCTGGGCTAAGGCAACAAGTGGGCCCACCCTGGCTGCCCATTAGAACCATCCGGAAACTAAAAATACGTATTTGTGCAGAGCAGTCCAATCACATCGTTGAGAAAGGGGTGCACCATCAGTAGCCACAGGCATCTCCCGTGTGCACACACGGAGCTTGGGGGCTCTCGCCATCCACTGGCCATCCTGCACGCTAGGGTAGCAGCCTACCCACGCCCGGCCTCCCTGGCAGCTCCCTGCCCTCCCTGTGCCTGGATCCACTTCACCCAGGAAAGGAGAGTGGTGGGGCTAGACCAGCGCTTCCCAAACATCAGTGTGCATTCAAGTCACCGAGAATCTTACAAGGGGGAGGATTCTGATTTCGTACGTCCTAGGGCTTGAGAGTCTGCATTTCCAACAAGCTCCTGGGTGAAGCCTACCTGCTGGTCTGAGGACCACGCTTCAAGTAGCAGTTTCTGGCTGCAGGAGTCAGGACAGCATTCGGACGAGGAGGGCATGGTAAGGCGTTTGCGAAGAATGGACCCAGGGGAGCTGGACAGCTGAGGGGGCTTCCTGGAGGAGGTGTGAGCTGGTGGCGGGTGGGCCTGGGAAGAGGAGGAGAGGCAGCATGGGAAACAACAGAGGGAAGCGGGGAAAGACTTGTGCCCGGGCTCAAATCCTCGTCCAGGGGCTCTGCCCTGAGTCTTCGTCTCCTTTGTGCATATCAGCGTGGCCCTTCCTCCAGGCGCGTGAGTTTTAAAACCCCGCACAGACGTTTCTGTTTTTACTTCTAATTCCCACTGTTTTGTATTGTACTTTTTACTTTTTGGTTCGGGATTTGGCTTGTGCAGGTGGTACGGGACGGAACGTGCTTCTTTTCTGCCTCATGAGCAACTACTGGTCCTTCAAAACCCATCTTAAATTGCATGTTATCGCTCGTGTTCCCTCGCCACGGACCTCAGGCAGCATGACCGGTTTTCTTACCCCCACTCCCACAGCTGCCCACCCTTAGATTTGTAACAGATCCCTCACTTTGCAGCAGGAGGGCACATCTTAGTGCTTCCGAATTCTCATGGGATGTAAGTCTTACGGATTCAGGAAAGAGGTACTGAAATTTCCAGGAATTCTAAAGTATTCCTGAAACCATAAGTTATTCTGTATTATTTTTTTGCAACACTGTAGTCATGTGGTTTTCCATGAATGTCCAAAATAATACACAATGAATCATGTTTTCTATGATTGCGGGGTTATATTAAAAGAGACCTTCTATTAAATATGTTTTATAATGAATACATGATTTATTCTTATGAACCCATATGGTGGGAAAGATGAGGTATTTCAATAACGAGAAAGAAACGGTCTCTCCCTAATATAAATATTTGATAAAAGACGCTAAAACCAAGATATAGGAACCCAAAATAAATGCCAAATAAAAATTGCTTTAAATATGAAAGATGTCATCATGAATATTTAATATTTGAACTTGTCATTCTTAGAATGAAATTTTAAAACAAACAAAATATGGATTCCTCTACTCAATAATCTTGCTGTTAGTTACATGGAGAATATTTCAGACAGAAAGATTTCTTTCACTTAGTGCTGATGTTGCGGTTCGATTGATGTTGTTTAAGTTGTTCAAATGCATCTTCCCCTCAGAGGCCACGGCATCGCTTCGCATAAGCTCGGATCCTGTTTTCATCCTGAAAATACTGGGTCCGCTCCTCTGGATTGGGTTTTAGTGTGGAAAACATTAGTGCCTTTGCATCGTCTAATTTTGATGAGATTCTAATTGTGTGATGGAATATTCCACACACACACACACACACACACACACACACACACACACAACAGATCGCCTCTTTGAATCTCTTATTTTAAAATGTTGGCGAAGACCCAGAGCTTAGGTGGTGGCTGCCCCACACCGAAGACCCTGAGCTGTGGAGACCCCTGGGCTCGTCTTCACACTGCCCGGCGTGGCTCAGTGCCGGCCACATAGCCGCCGGCCGTAGAAACAGCGCGCTGTGCGGTGTGTGCAAACGTTTGCTTTGTACACCAGAGAGGGTCCTCAAGCCGTAGATGCTGGAATCGTGTGCGCCAGAGAGGATCAATAAAGAACGCTGTAGATTTCAGAGGAGGCGGCGGCTCCCCGCCAGGATGGAGCATGAAGTGTCAGCTCCCCAAGGACCAGGGCACAGACTCAGAACACGCTGGAGGAGAGGGGACCTCCACGTGGATGCCAGAAATTGGGGGTCCGGGAAGGGAGGCCAGGTCTGAGTGGGGGGACAGTAACTCAGACCAAAGGCCGCCGACCTCGGCGCTGTCACTTTGGAGTCCCCCCACACTGTGCCTCGTTTCAAACGTGCAACCTGGTCCTGGGGGGCCCCCCCGCCGGCCAGCCCCGCCCCCCGCTCATTGCTGGCAGCCACTCTAGAGGAGGTTTGCTGAAATGACACTGACCCAACCCGTGTGGGAGCTCTTACGAGATGTCACCTCGTGGGCTTTCATGCACTAGGAGCCCCTCGTGCATCTAGCTGCTTGTTTGCAAGTCATCCCGCGGCCGACAGGAGGGGGTCGGAGGACCGGGGCCTGAAGGAGGGGGGTATCCCTGCAGGCGTGGGCTGGGACCAGTCAGATCATGAGGCGCACGGGCCCCGCGGGGACAGGGACAAGGACAGGACTGTGTTCACTCTGCGAGGGCTGGGGGGGTGGGGTGGGGGGGCAGTGACTCTCGGAGTGTTCTGGCTGCAGACTCCATGCCACTCTATCCTCTTGCAAACACCGCAGGTGGTTGAGAGCTCATGCAACCTCTCCCTAGCCTTTGTGCCCCGAGAATGGAGTGGCACCGGCCCTGCCCCTGGGCATCAGGGACCCCTGCCCCCTCTGTGAAGGAGCAGAGCCCACTCCCTCACTGTGGCCAAAGAGCACTGCGCAAGGGAGGACCTCTGTGATTGCAGGCGATCTGAAGAGTGTCAGATTATTTGAATCTGAATTTCTTCCACATGGTCACTTTCTCTTCCAAATAAAGTGGAAAAGTATGTGTCTGTGGGGGAGGGAATACATAAGACGTCAGGTTTTCATGAGCATTAACGATGGTAGGGGTGGTCTTTGATCCTCCTTGCTTCCTAAACACACCACCACCACCCATTCGGTGCTTGGCTCCACTCGTCCCCTCCCGAAGCCTCCAAACACGTCAGCCGCAGCTTCTTCTCCCCCATGGCAGGGCGCCAGCCCTTCACATCCGACCCGCCACAGCAGCTTCCCTTCCTGACCCTGCAAAATCCACTCTCCCTCAGAAGCCAGTGTGACCTTCCAAACAGGCATCAGATCACCGTGGCACAGCCCAGTTACAAAACTTCCTGGCAGCCCCTCACGGTTATCAAAACCAAATTCCTTACCTGGCCCTGCCGGTTTCAGACCACCATCTGATCCACAGTCCCCTGCTTGGGCCACGGCAGCTGGCCTTCTTCCACTCCCCAGTCAAGACCTGCAGAGGCCACCCCAGGACATTTGCACTGATTTTCCCCTCTCCTCAGCCAAATGCTCACATCATAAGTAGCCTTTCCTGGCAACTTAGTCCAAAATAACTCCCCAGTCCTTCTCAGAGCTCTCCATTTTCATTTCCTGCTTAACATTCATCAGCATCTGAAACTTTTTTATTTCCCTTTGTTTCTTTGTCTGATTTTCTGTCCCACCCCCCTGTGTAGCTTATGAACTCGAGAGCACAGCCCTCGCTTATTTTTCAGTCTCTTCTCAATACTTAGAATAGCGCCTGACTTGGAGCAGGTTTGCAACAAATATTTGTTAAATGAATGAAAACAAGGAGGCAAGACTCAGCACCTTCCCGTACACACGCTGCCCTAGAAAGAACACGTGTTTTCAAAATAGCCTCCACCTTTACAAAATTTAGAAAAATTTAGTTTCACCACCCCCATTAGATCCTGTCTTCTACCTGCCGCCTGGTCAGGCCCCTCCAGGACACTGTCTTCCTTAAAGGGGCGTTTTACTGATCGAAGGGCGTTTTACACAGTGAAGATGTTTCTCTCTAATATTTATCCACCAGTTCTTGAAGTCGCAAAGCAAAATAATAAATAAACAAATGAACCCTTTATCATCCTTGCAGACAAGTGAAGATAAGCACTGTAGGCAAACAATACAGTAAGAACCAGGATCAAAGGCCCTGGCAGCTCGTCTCAGTGTCTCTACAAACCTGGGAAGATGACTTCCTTCTTGCAACCTTCATTTCCTCACCTATAAAAGGAAGGGATTGATTCTAGGCCAAAACATTCTGGGTGACTGTGGATGTTTGTGTCTGGAAGGTCATGCCGCCATTAAAGTATATTTTTTAAAAATTTTGAGTGACGAAAGAAAATGATTATCATAAAAGGTCAAGGTAAATATGTTCCAAATTGTGCAGAAACCTTTTAAATTGGGGAAATCGTGAATGATGAGAGGTCTTATCTACACAGCACTGAACAACATGTCACTTTCATGTTCATCTTTTTCTTTGTTCTCAAAGTTGTCATCATTAAGTGTGTCATATTTTTGCAGCCCCTTGGCCCCAAATAAATTATTATTTTTTTAAAGATTTTATTTATTTATTCGACAGAGAGAGAGATCACAAGTAGGCAGAGAGGCAGGCAGAGGGAGAGGAGGAAGCAGGCTCCCTGCTGAGCAGAGAGCCTGATGTGGGCCTCGATCCCAGGACCCTGAGATCATGACCTGAGCCGAAGGCAGAGGCTTAACCCACTGAGCCACCCAGGTTCCCTTGGCCCCGAAGAAATTAACTTGAGGGAAGCTAAGCAGGTAAGTGCTAAGCTCTCTTCTTGCGCCCATTGTGACGGCCGGCTTGGGCGTTGGTGGTGGCCTGGGACCGGTCTGTTCGCGCTTCTCAGCCCGGCCCGTGGGGGGATGGACCAGACCAGGCATGGCCCCTACAACACCGCATCCCTTCTCCCAGCCATACTGAGGAATGGCCTCGAGAGCCAAAAGGGGCCAAAATAAGGACACTGGGGTTTTGCTTGGACTCAGGGAACGAGGATTTCTTTCATCATGGAGCTCACCAATTACAACTATCGGAGGCATCATCTGGCCCAATCATGGGGAATGTTTCTTTGTGAATAAAATCAACCCAGAACAAAGCAGACTGAGAAATAGAGGAAAATTAAAACAAGCAAACAAACATAAACATGCACTGATTCCTGTTGACTTCCTTGATCCCCTCTATCCCTCTGGCCTGGAAGCCAAACCACGTTTTGANCAGAACAAAGCAGACTGAGAAATAGAGGAAAATTAAAACAAGCAAACAAACATAAACATGCATTGATTCCTGTTGACTTCCTTGATCCCCTCTATCCCTCTGGCCTGGAAGCCAAACCAGCTTCCTTCCTTCTGGTCTCCTGCCCCAACACATTCCCTCTCTTGTCTAAACCACTCTGAGGTGTATTTGTGGCAATGCGAAGACGCACAGCTTGTCAACCCCCCCCATTCTAACCTTGTCTTTCCAGGGGGCCACACAGAGGGCGACAAGGTCCCAGAGACGGTGCTGTGGGAGGGCTGTGCCCACTCAGGCGCCTCTTCTTAGGAGCAGAGCTAATCAGCGTCAGGGCTTCATGGGCTCCCCGGTACCTCAGGGATGGTTTCTTCGCTGTCTGGATTCTGGGACCAAGGAAGAGCTGCTTAGGCCTCTCTGCAAACTGTTGGCATCCGGTTGCGGTGCCCTCTCAGGGGAGAGGCAAGCAGGGCTGTAAAGAACACTTGAGAAACTGTGGCTTATTTCCGTGGGGCGTGTGATGGTCACTGCCCACTGCACAGGTCCATGCTCACTTCCACCTTCGGCCCCCTTCCTGGGGCTGCACCCGGAGCCGGCTGGCACAGACCGAGCTGGCGGTCCTGGCCCGGCGAGGAGGCTCTTGGCGGAGCTCTCTGCCTGCCGCGGCCCTGATGCACCTGTTACACCGGTCACGGGAGCTGCAGCCCCCTGCCTCCTCCGGTCCTGGGATCGGAGCCTGGTCTCCTGCTTCTGTCCCCTGGTTTTGCTGTAGTTCTCTGCAGGTTCCCGGTCCCGTGGAGGACCACAGGCCTCTCGGAAGCCTCTAGAGCCTGCTCCAGAGGATGGGTGCTCCCTTGCTCTGCCTGCAGTTGGACAAGGTTCTCCTTACTGTGTCCCAGACTCTGGGTGTACCGGATGCTGAAGGCGTAGCTCCTGCCCCCCTCCACCCCCCGTATTAGGTTACTAGGGAATGTGGGTAATTCCAACACAGCGCTCTATGATAGAAATAAAACAGGGAGCTTTCAGAGGAAGGAGCTAAGCACGTAGAACAGTCCCAGGATGCTTTTTTGGAAGAGACCACAGCTAAACCGTGTCTTAGACAATGCATAGAGATTTTGCCAGAGGGGGTGTTATGGGCTGAGGGTTCAGCGCAGAGATGGAAAGATCACACCAGGGAACCAGGAGCACCTTCATACAGGCAATGAGCATGTGCTGTAAGCATGATGCTGGAAGTCTTGAAAGGAGACCAGGAGGGCACACAGAGCCAGAGAACAGAGACCGTGGGGCTGGAATCAGCCTAGAGGGTCATTGGAAGAACCCTGAATGCAACGGTGAAGGCATCGAGGAGGCTTTTCCAAGAGTAGAGTTAGAGGTGCAGTTTGGATGAATCATCTGGCTACTGACCTCAGAACATTTGTCTCATCGTGGGCATGACCGGAGGCAAGAGCCTACCCAGTGGGTCAGACATGCCGGAGGCTGACCCCAACTTGGGTGTGGTTTCTTCCGCCGCAAACAGCCATTGGGACCCACTCCGCCAGACTGTTTGCTACATGCTGTCACCCCAGAGCCTGGAGCTCGCTTCCATCTGCTGTCTGCCTCTCAGCCCTGTCCCTGGGGTCTCTCTTAACCCAAGTCCGCCTCAGGCCTCCGGGGTCACAGCACCTGCCGCAGCACCCCACATTAGCCTAATGGTTGTGCAGACCATAACTAATGGGCTCATCACAACCCAAAACTGTGCCCTGTTCTTTTTTAAATGCTCTGAAAAGCTAACAGCTCCCCTGAGGCTTCAGCTTAGACTCCACGACTTTTCCAACTTTGCACCTGCATCCGCTGTCATTTTTTCTGTTCCAAAACAGCGTCAGCGGATGGACAGGTTTTGGGAATGCTGAGGACCAGACCCGGTGCCCAGGGCTGAACGAACACAGGCGAACAGGACACACAGCTCTGTGTCCTGAGCAGCTCTAACCTGTCAAGGCAAGTATTTCACCACCTTTTCCGATGAGGAGTCGAACCCTGAGGGGTCCCGTGTTTTCCCCCAACACCACACAGCTTCCTGCTCCCTGCAGGACAGACTCCGAACTTGAACTCAGCTCGCCAGGCGCCCTGGCGCGCTCCGTGCTCTCCAGCCCTGTGTGGATCCAGAGGGGCTGTGGGAAATCCCCCCCGGGGACTTGCTAGGCAGACGCCTCTGCGCTGTCACGGGGAGCCTCTGAGCTAGCATTCCCCACCAGCCCGATGCACTCGGAGAGCGTCTGCCTGATTTTAGAGGTGGCTTCCTGCACAAAGTGCGTGGTACCCACTCGTGCTTCTCAGAAAGAAATTAGGGAAATGGCGGAAGCATGCAGCAATCCATCTGCCTGAGAGCAGATCGAGCCGGCAGACCAGCGTCCCCCCGGCCGAGGCAGGAGCCCAGCCCGCAGGGGCCCCCGCCTGTCTCACCTGAGCAGGTCCTCAGCCGCGCTCCCTTTGTCCCAGTGACAGTGGGCTCCGTGCTCCAGCGTGGGTGGCTTGTCTGGGAAGCAGCCGTACAGCCCCGCTTCCTTGCATGAGGCTGTCGTCAAAGCATCCTCCAGGCTGCAGAATGAAACCCGGTTGGGGGGGGGTCCCTCTTCAGGGCTCCCCGGGGTGCCTGGCACCTCCTGGCACCAGCAGCCACGTCCGTGCTCCAGCCAGACTGCTGACCTGGCACCGGTGCTGTGTGATCTCACTGGCTCATTCGGGGAGGCTTTAACTGTCTCGTCCCCACGCTCAGAGCCCTGGTGTCTCCGTGAGACGCTCCTCCTGCGGTGCCCCTGCTCTGCCGCCCGGGCTTCCGCCGCCAGGGCTCTCGCCTGGCAGGAGCTCACGTACCCACCCCCTTGCCACCCAAGGATCCACCGTTTTCAGCAACGTAATGATGAATCCCAGGGCTTCTGTGTAAACCCTTTTCTTTTGTGAAGCCAATGAAAACACATTTTTAGCATTCAGATATTTATAAATATTCTGGTGTTTTTCCATAAATACCTATAGGTCGAAGTCATCATATTCTCAAAAGAAAAAATCCAACAACCACTCCTTCATTCCTGTGTAACATGCTGTTCTCATTTAATTTATAGGACTTACAACTCCATATGGGAAGGATATGGTTGACTGGGCAGACATGGATATTTAAAAAAAAAAAACACAACGTAATCGCATAGGAAATTAATAATGCACGTTAGACTATGGATTATGTTGTGGGGGATGAAGGAGAAGGACGCAGGGAAGGGCACAACATTGACACTCGGGAGACCCGGCGTCCGGCTCCAAACCCAATACTCACTGAGCCGTACAGGTTTGTGCAAGCGCCCAGGTCCCAGGCTCCACGCCCCTCCCAGGCTCCCTGAGCCCCAGCCTCACTTCCCACGTCCCCACCAGCTAGGTTTTCCTTTCTGGAGCCGAGAAAAAGAAAGCTCCTTGTGGTTTTGGAGGCAGGGGGTGGACGTGGGACTTGCTGACCCCCGGGCTTGACCTCACAGCCCTGCTCCTTCTAGCTCCGCCACTTGGACAGATGTCGGGGGAGACAATGCCTCAGCGTCCTCATCTACCAGATGCGGGAACACAGCCGCCCCCGGCTGATGCAGCTGCTGTAAGGACCGGGGGAGATGTTACTTGCAAAACCCCAGCTCCCGCTCAGTGAGCGTAAGCTGCTACCGTTCGTCCCCCGGGTCCTCGTTCTACCACCGCTCTCGGAGCTACTGCGCCCGCTCGGCAGCACAGCGCGTGCAAATTTCTTGCACACACTAAAGCGTCAGAATCTCATAACAGAGGGTTCTGCTGATGTGTGCAAAGGCAGGGCCATATCTCTGTGTTTAGGACGCAGGATCTCGCCTTTGGAAGACAAAGACAAAACCATCTACTGGGCATTAACCACCCACTGGGGCTCTCTGTAAGGTACATTCTCTCTCTTCGCTGCTGCGTTTCAGGGCACCACGGAAAAGCGTGTTTCTTCCAATAACCATTTAAAAGGGTCCCGATCATAAAGCAGGCTAGTACTAGTGCAGAAAGCTTATACAATTCGCCCGAAGCGATAGATGTCGTGGGTGTGAGTCAGGGGTGGGAGCCCCGGAAGGCCGGCTCCAAGCTTGCGTGAAGGGTGAAGTCATTCATCCCAAGAAGCAGCGAGGGAAACGAGGATTTCCAGCAGAACTGAGAAACTGGGATGAGGCTTTACAGTTGCTGCCTTTTTCTCACGGTCGCTCTGTTTTCGCCAACACTTGATTGGTGCATGAACTTCATCAAGCACCAAGTATGGGCCTCAAAATGCGTGTTGCTGCAGGCCGTGCATGGAGCTGGCCGACCGAGTAGTGGGACAGGACGGCCACCACAGCCGACCGGGATGGAGCCGAGCAGCCAAGCGCCCTGGGCCTGCCGTCCGCCGCCCCGCACGGGCCCCGTGGATGAGGCTGCACGGCGGCCGCCCACAGAAGCCCGGGTTCGGGAGGGTCGGCAGCACAGAGCAGGGCGGAAGGTGGGCTCGGAGCCGAGGGACAGCCGCCATGCCGGCCGCCTTCCACGGAAGGAAGAGGCCACGGAGGCCAGCAGAGAGGAGCGTCCCCTCCTCGCCAGGACAGACAGACAGACGGGATCCGCTGCCGGCCTCAGAGGCTGTGGGGCAAAGAAGAAGGGAAAAGAGCAACAGTAACAACAAAGCCTCCCTCTCCCTACCACCCTGAGGTCCATCACATCACCTACACGGGGCAGGAGTGTCCCCGCGTGCTGGAGCCATCAGAAGAGGCCTGGGTGCGAGGACCTCTCCTCCCAGCCATTCTGGGGTTCTGAGTATTGCTAAGGGTGTACCTTTTGCTCAAGGCTTTTCTCTTTACACAGGCTACTTCTCCTTCTGCATGACGATGAGGCCAGGTCAGCCAAGGACAGCCCGCCCTGTCCCCTGTCTGTTTGTTCCACATATTTCTATGATCACGATGAAGCACCCTCCCTCTACATAGTCATTCCTTCGCACACTGACGTTTCCTGTGATTCCCCAAGGGACAGTGGCTTTGTTTACCCGTCTGCGTGTCCCGTTTCCTGACCTCGGTACTACTGGGAAGGGCGACTGGGTGCTTCTCCTTTGTGGGGGGCTGTTTGGTTTTACCGGAGCGCCCAGCTTCCTCCGGCGAGAGGTGGCATTCTCCCAGCTGACACACCTGAACCGTCTTCAGGCTTTGCCAAATATCTCCTGGGGACAAAATCAACCCTGCTTGAAAACCACTGCTCTACTCTGATTACAAGCGAATATTAAAAAGAAAAAAAAGTTGTTAAGAAAATATCAGATTATGATCGAATGCATTCAGTGTAAGCATAACACGCAACCAGTGGACACTTGATTTCTATCAGTGTATTTCTCTGTTAAAGAGCAAACTACGATTTCATTCATTAATTTATTTATTAGGAAATGTAATGCACATGAACACTTACTGTTTTTCTGAGTACTTTCTTAGCCCTGATTGTAACGTCTTAAGAAGAATACTTGTCTGTTGTCACCGAGGTTAGGAGACAAATGAAAAAGTCTTTCGAAAACACCTACATGTGCAAATGCACATATATTCCCAGCAAACAAATGTTATCAATAGTCCACGCATTGATTGATTCCTTTCACAAATAACTATTGTTTCTGCTGTGTGTCGGACACTACCATCCCTGGTGCATGGATTATGAAGCTATGTAAGACCCAATTCCTGCTTTTAAGCAGTAGCAGTTCGAGAAAAATCTAGCAAACAAATGAGGGTAATAAAATATTACTTATTCTTGTATTAAATATTTAGGCAGTGTTCTGCTGCCCACTGGTAATAGGATATTGAGCAAAATTGATATCATCTCATGCAGCTAACAATCTAGAAAAGATGAGGACACAAAATCAGAAATAAGGAAGAAGATTAGAGTGGAAGTAAGGAAGGCCACGGGGTTTAGGGTGGGTGCACCCGTCTTAGATTAGAGGAAGATTCAGGATGATTTTAACACATGCTCCTAAGTTCTTGGATACTCGGCTCATGAAACGTAAGTCTGTCTCACCTCCTGTTGGATACGAGTCGGGGCTGGTGTTAGCGATGCGTTTCTAAGGATGTGGTAGAAATGTCCCCGTGTGACTCAAGATCGAGGATGGCTCTCTGCTTGCTTCTCTCTAGCTTGAGGCCATGCCGTGGGGGCCTAGCCACCCTGTTGTGTGGACTTTCCGGAGATGCCGCGTGGCCCAGGCTGGGGCTCCAGCTGAGGTGGTGGTCAGTCTCCGGAGTGGTCAGACTTGTGGCCACGTGTGAGTGTGTGAGCTTTTCAATGAGTCCAGGTTTCAAGTCACCCTGACTGTGGCTTTAATGGAACAAAGAAGAATCATTCCTGCCAAGTCCTGCCCACATAGCAGATTTGCAAATAAAATGAATGTTGTCACGGTTTTAAGGCACCAAGCTTTGGGGTGGTTTGTTTCGCAGCCATAGGAACCTTGACAGTATCACCTAGATTGCAGAGATGTTTCCACAGGGTAGTGGGGGCACAAATCTGCGTCAAGGAGTCCAGGCCAGTTTTCTTGTCGTGGTAACTTAGGTTCTGTCTTGAAACACGAGTGCATTCTCCGGTAAGTATTAGCCAGGCAGACAGGGAAACGGCAGGGCCCGCACTTTTAAGCCCAGGAATGAGGCTATGAGCTGGCACGTCCACTCTGTGAAGTGAGAGTGTGCAGCCCCCTGAGGACAGGGCTGGGAAGAAGGCTCAGAAGCAATCCAGCTAGACTCACATATGGAAGCCTCGAAAGCATTTTCTGTTATTCTGGAAACGTACATAGGACACACAAGTTATCATTTGAGTAATGGTGTAGTGTGCAATTCAGCGACATTCAGCAGACCCCAACCTTAGTTCCCAAACAGTCTTCACCCCCGAATTCCTTGCACGCATGAAGCAATCACTCTCCCCCGCCTCTTCCTATATCTTATACCCTTCCCCACCCACTCCCCTGGCAACCACTCAGCTCCTTTCCGTCTCTACAATTTGCCTTTTCTGGATATTCCATTTCCGTAAAGTCATGCAATCGGAGGCCCCTCATGCCTGTCTTCTTTCACTCGGCAGAACTCTTCCCAAGCCTCTTCCACGCTGGGACCCATGCAGCACTTGATCTGTTTTTCAGCTGAATCATACTCCACCGTAAGCGAACAGCACGTTTGTTTACCTGTTCGCCCATCGTTGGTCATCAGTGGTGTGTCTGCCTTAGGCCCTGGAGAGGGCCGCAGTGAGCATTCCGAGTAAGGTTCGGTTGAACACCTGTCTTCAGTTCTTCTGAGTATATACTTAAGAGTGGAATTGCTGGGTGTGTGATGTTCTGTATTTAACTTCCTGTTTTCCACAGAAGCTGCAGTACTGTACACCCTCACCAGCAACATAGGAGGGCCTCCATCTCCCCACATCCTCATCAACCCTTGTTATTCCCTGTTATCGCGGTCGTCATCATCATCATTATTATTATGGCCATCCTTGGGGACGGGAAGTGGTATCTCACTGTGGCTTTGGTTTGTATCCCCCTGATGACTAATGATGCTGAGCATCATTTCATGGGTTTGTTGCCCACTTAGATCCACCATATTTGTATCTTCTTTGGAGAAGCTTCCAATGGGAAAAACATTTGTCTCCTGCCTTGTGGTTGGGGCTTCATCCTGTGAGCAGCGGACAGCCATTCACCAGGGGAGGAGTGTCATGATCAGATTTAAAGTCCAGAGAAATCAACATGGCTCCAAGCGGGGGACACAGCTCACATGGAAATTAGGCTAGAAAGGAAGGGAGCGCCTCCGAGACCCTGAGCAGAAATCGAAGCCACGTTTCAAGGAGGAGTGAAGAATGGGGTCAACTGGGTCCTTAGACTGTTCTCACATGTTGTGTGTTCCAGTTTCTTCCTGGTTCATGTATTTCTACAAGTAGGGTGGTGGCCTGTTTCACGTGGTAGTTTTGGGGAAAATCATCAGGAGGAATTCTGGAAGCCTCAAGAGAAGGGATGGTTTGGTTTAGTTTAGTTTCTTTCCTACCTGCAGGGGGGTCCCCTAAACAGTCAGAGCTGAGCCTCATTTTCCACTTTCCTTGTCAGAAAACACGTGAAGTTACACAGCTTAGGGTGAATAAAAATGTCATACTGAAAATTAAATGTCACATAGTCTACTTGGAGAAACACATTCCCTGCACAAATTATATGAAACAATGGTAGAGATGATTTCTCATAGTGCAGTTTATAGTACCCGTTACTAACTCTGTATAAATAAGTTGGGAGAAATTAATTTGCCACTCTTCAGGAAAAACAGAATTTGGTCCTTGCCTTATGCTGAAGATCACAAAAGACAGCTCATTTCCCATATATTACTCTTCCTATATCTTAATTTTTGAGACCCCTATAGCAACTTAAAACATATCTACATGCATCATTTTACAAAATAGCATTATTTATTCTAGCTATTAATAAAAATGTTTATAAAGGAGTTTGTACATATTAAAACTACTGAAAATCCTACCAGCCACTCCCTGTTGTAACCACTGATAGCTTCAAGATAAATACAGACAGCAAGCTAGAGTTGCATAAAAATGTAGCTTTACAGGCCTTCCAGTGGAAGGGTATACATATGAACTTGTATGACTTCTGTGTCTCCCTCTTCTCTTGTTCCCTAATTTACTAGGGTTTTGGTTGTGTGCTCACAGCACTAGAGGGCTCTGAGTTGTCCCCTCACAGTTCATTCCTGGATTCTCTTTCCAGGTCACGTTAGGAGGAATAGAATATGAAGTGTTCATGCAAAGTGCCTTGGCCAGGAACATGGATGAAGAACTATTTCCTCCAAACAATAAAAAAGAAAGAAATGAGAGGAGGAGAGATCTGAGGGTTCTGTTCCTTGGTCCCTAGTGTAACAACCAGAACACACCCAAGTCCTCAGGGAAAGGTGACCCCGTGATGAGTCCAGGCTGTGCAGGAACTTCAGCCTTGCACATGGCCCCACGCAGCAGAGGCCCCACTGGTGTGAAAGCCCCAGGTGCTGGGGTATTTCACTTCTCAGCAACAGCTTCATGGAGCAGTGACCCCCCCCACCCCATCCTTGGCTCTGCATCACGTCGGAACCTTGGCGAGATGCTGAAAGTGAGGGCGGCCCTGAAAAGGGGAGCTAGCGGACAATGGCCAGAGGCTATGTTCCACGACCCCGGGGACATGCCTCTCAATCAGGTAACAAATCATGTTATGGACAGTAAAGAAATGAACATTTTGTGGACATCCGGATCTGTGGCCTGAGACACGTGTATGAAATACTGTGCAGGGTTGGACACCAATTACGTGTATCCAGCTTGGGGGCCCTATTTCATTTTAACTTCAAGATAATAAGTGATATTTCAAATTTGATTTCAAACGTTGTATCACATTCCATCATATAAAGCTCCTCAAATGCTGTGTGTTTGGTAACTTCTTGGTTCTCTCAAAGATGCTGTAGAGGGGCGCCTGGGTGGCTCAGTCGGTTAAGCATCTGCCTTTGGTTCAAGTCACGATCTGGGGTCCTGGGATCAAGCACCACATCCAGCTGCCTGCTTGGTGGGGAACCTGCTTCTCCCTCTCCCACTCCCCCTGCTTATGTTCTCTCTCTTGCTGTGTCTCACTCTCTGTCAAATAAATAAAATCTTTAAAAGAAGAAGAAGAAGAAGAAGAAGAAGAAGAAGAAGAAGAAGAAGAAGAAGAAGAAGATGCAGTAGAAGAACGTAGCATCTCGAGCTAATAACCAACATGTTATTGCGAGCAGCAACAACCATCCAGGCCTGACTCAGCCAAGGTCCCCTTTCCTCAAAACTACAGAGCAGAGACCGCCGTAAAGTGGGTAAAGATGAAGAGCTGTGAGCGCCATAAGCCACAGTCCCTGCAAACTCACCTCACGGATCTGTGCCTGTTCCCAGCCTTCGGAGGGATGGAGGGTGTAAACTCCGTGAGGCCGGGGACCAGCCTGAAATGCCTCCAATCCCCCCAGTGCTGAGCTGAAGCCCAGTGTCACTGAGGGCTTGGCCGAGGCTCTGACAACTGGGGAACAGTCCAAATGCCCCGGGCCCTGTTCCCTGTCCAGCGCCAGGTCCTCGTCTCAAAGCCCCACAGTCAAGACCAGCAAAGGACACATTGTTGTTCTTTCTTCCCCTTCACCTATTCTGGGTTTTACTTGCATCTCTCTTCCTGTGACTCTGCATGGGGTTGATGAGGGAAAGAGCCAGAGCAGGGAATGGTACCAGGTACCGCTCAGTCCAAAGTCGGCCCCTTGCCGTGTAAACAGCAGCAGGACACACGGGATCATCATCTTGGGAACACACCTGACCTCAGTCAGTTCTGACAAGGTATGTTCTTTTTCTGGTCACGTCTATTATTATGCCCGTCCTGGGAGAAGTTGTTTGTTTTTGTTTTTGTTTTTGTTTTAAGTAAACTGTATTGATGTGTATGACTCAGTATCATTTAAATAAAATCACATATGTAGCTAGAAAATTTAAGTTTAAATCCCAGCTCCAGGGGCACCTGGGTGGCTCAGTGGGTTAAGCCTCTGCCTTCGGCTCAGGTCATGATCTCAGGGTCGTGGGATAGAGCCCTGCATCAGGCTCCCTGCTCAGCGGGGAGCCTGCTTCCTCCTCTCTTTCCACCTGCCTCTCTGCCTCCTTGTCATCTCTCTCTCTGTCAAATAAATAAAACAAACAAACAAAAATCTTAAAAAAAAAACCCAGCTCCACTGTAAATTAACTCTATGGCCTTTGGCATAGCACTTAAACCAGGTGAATCTCTGTTTCCTCCTCTGAGGAATGAAAAATAATACCCCCCCTCCCCGCCGCAGGGCTGTTAAAAGTATGAGATGAGGCATCGCAGGCAGAACATCCGCACCAGGGTCCGGAAGGGAGCAGGTGCAGGGACACACAGGGGGCTCCGCCCCCCACTCCCTCCCCTGAATCCGCTTCCTCCCTGAAAAATTTAAATAAATAAATAAATAAATAAATAAATAAATAAATGTCTTGCAAATATTACTTCAACTCACATTTTGCCAATCCTCTCAAGAAGGCAAAATGATACTCTAATTTGAATGAAATGGAATGGCGCTGGTAAGTGAGGTTTGCAAAGCGTAAATCTCCGTACACTGCGAATCAGTGGAGAGCTTCAGCTCAGTGGGGCCGTGCAAGCCTGTCGCCGAGGGCTCTCCGCTCCGTTGCCCCTCCCGCCAGCAGGTCCCACTTGAGTCCATTCGTATAAGCATTTGGGAAGGAACCTCGAAAGGCAGCAAACTATTTCCTCTGGTAACTCTACGTTTTCTAGATGCAAATGATTTCTGCACGGATGAGACCGTCTTTGTGAAGACAGGATACGTTATCTAGTATTTTCAAGAGCCTGTGGCGATGCCAGGTGCTAGGTGTGGCTCTCTCTTCAAGCGCTATGCCAGGGAACAGGCTGCAGGGAAGGTCCCGAGTGCCCTCCGGCTGGAGCCTGCCCCTGATCTCAGAGACAGGGGCTCCCGCCCTGGTGGTACCTACTACCTACAAGAGAGCAAACCCAGCGGACGGCGGTTGGCCAGCCCGCCTCGGGCCCCTCGCTGGATGCTGCAGAAGCCGAGTTCTGCCCTTGCAGTGACCTGCTTTCCCTCCAGCCTTCCTCGTTTTTCATTCAGCCACCGCCTGCTTTCCGATATCCCACCACCCGCGCGCATCGGCTAGCTCAGAGTAACCTTTCAGAGGACATGGGAAGCGCTTCTTCCTCCGGGGTTCCCAGGAAGAATCAGAAGAGACCCACAATGCCATGAATAGTTAATGAAATTAATGTGGCATTCCTAGAATTTGGGCGTGAGGTCCCTACCAGCTGATCTTAATTTTCAGTAAGATGTTTCTCTTTCTGGCTCCCCCACCCCCTCGGCAATCTGAAGTCATGTGAAGATAAAAAATGTGAACACAGATCATCAGGCCAGCATTATACGGAGTGTGATGGTACAGGCTGCCCAGAAACACTGTAGCAAGAGCCCGTGAGCTATTTATTACAACATGCATGTTACAGACTAGTAAACCGAGATCCAGAGAGGTTAAGTAAGGTGTCTGCTATCACACAGCTGATTAAGTGCAAGAGGTCAGATTCAAACCTGGATCATCGGCCATTGTGCCCGTGCTATCAGCCTGGATGTTTGCTTCATTCTGCGCTTCTGAAAACTCACAAGGTCCCATTCATTCATGCGTTCATTCAGTCATTCAAGGGCTGCAGGTGCTTATTCTGAGCCAGACCTGGTGATGGGTAATGTCCACGGTCACAGTGCTCATGGGAGCGCAGAGAAGGGTGCTGCTGGTCCCGCAGGTACACACGGGGCAGAGGGTGCCAGAGACGGGGAACCCCTCCCTGCCCCCCGTGCACAGCTCACCTGCCCGGAAGGCCTGGCAGCACCAGCATGTAAGCAGCAGAGAACTCTGGGAAGGAGTTGGGAACGTGAGGAGCTTTCTGGAAGGTGAGAGAGGAGAGCGGGTCCAGGAGTCCACGGTGTCACTGCCCAGGAAGATGGACAGCGCAGCCTTTAGTGCAGGGGCGGTGGAGGCTGGGAGGCCACAGGCAACATTCTCAATGTCGGCGCAGAGAAGAGACCCCTAGATCTCAGGGTGGCTGGGGAGAAAATGGGACCTTGGGGCATCTGACGCAGGAAACAAGTGGTTGTGAGTAGATGGGCCGTTGCCAGGCTCTGAGGAAGGAACAACGAGCATGCTTCACGCCTTCAAGGAGTTTGCGTTGAATCACGTCCCCGAGAAAGATATGGAAGTCCTAAATCCCCAGGACACATGAATGGGATTTTATTTGGAAATGGGCTCTTTGCAGGCAGAATGCACTTTCCAGGAAGCCACTGCCGTGGGACCTCATCCAAATGACTCAGGGACACAGACGCGCAAGGACAAGCCTGCGAGCAGGGACTGGGTGCCAGGGGTTGCCAGCAGCCACCAGAGCTCCGAGGCACACGGACCATGGTCCCTGGGTCGGTCTTCCAGCACGGCCATCACGAAGCCCCGAGAACGGAGCCGTTTCAAACACAGAAATGATGGTCTCACGGTTCTGCGCATGGACGTCTGAGCTGGAGGTGTTGCTGGGGACACGCTCCCTGCGGAGGCTCTAGGGGGGAGTCTGGCCCCCGCAGCGTCTGCTTCGCCTGCACCTGCTGCTCTCATGTGCGTGTCTGTCTCCACGTGCCCCCTTTATCAGGACACCAGTCATCCTACCGTGGGCCCGGCCCCCTCCCCCCCGCCCCAGCATGACCTCCCCTTATGCGACTGCATCTGCCCGGACCTGAGCGTTAGGACTTCGACACACAACCTTGAGGGGATGCGATTCAGCACACTCCGTTTCTCTGAAGGTTTCAGAGGTGGACCGCACCGACACCTCGATTTCAGACCTCCAGCCTCCGAAATTGCTAGAAAATACGTTCCTGTCATTTTAGGCCGCTAGGGGTAACTGCTTGTCATGCCAGCCCTAGGAAACATATACAGCTGCTAAAATAAAAGGAAAACTAACGTGAGAACTTGAAGCAGAAGGGTGTTTTGGAGGCAAGGGTTATTGAAAGGCAGAGAAGCAAGGCATGGGGGGCCGTCGGCCCTGCTGGGGTCCGGGAAGCGCAGGCGGCCGTGCTGGTGGCGCAGGGGGGACAGGGTGAGGAGCGGCCTTTGGGTCTGTCTCGCTCAGACGCATGCAGTCAGCTGTGAGTGCGCAGGCGGGAGACGCCGACGCTGGACGGAACCGGGCAGGTGCCCCCGGACGGCGGGCAGGCGTGGAGCGTCTTCGGAGAAGTCAGGCCTGCAGGCTGCGCCCTGGCCCGTTTCTACTTGCACCTCAACAAAGGGCAGGCTTTTGACTTTCTTTCCTTTTCTCCCCCCACCCCCCATCGGGGGGAGTAGCGGACTCGAATGCTGAACTACAAGCAGTACCAAGGTGGAGTGGGCCGGAGGAGGCCTCTAGCTCATTTTCAAGTAGGTGATCAGTGCGATGGGCTCACTGAGGATCTGGCCTGTTTCTTTCCATCGGTTTTAGAGAGTGCTAAAGCTCTTTGCTGCGCGGCCCAGGAGGAGACCCCTCCCCAGACCCCTTGTCTCTCCCGCTTCCCGCAGAGCCTGAGCCCAGAGCTGTCCCCGGCGGAGCGATGCCCCCCAGGCCGGACCCTCGGGCCCACGGCACCCTCACCTGCTCCAGCTCCCCTCCTTCCTCTCCCGCCAGGAACAGTCTGGAAAGTGGACCGCTCAGTCTTGCTAAGGTCTGGCATGGTTTTTCTCTTCTTTAATTATTTTGGTCACACTGTATGTGCTTTGACTCATATTACAAATAAAGCGCTGATGGCCACTCATTCAGAGACATTTTTACATCCCTGAACTTGCTTTCAAAATACACCAAGCCAAGTTTGTAGAAGACATTGTTTCAGGATACGTTTCAGCTAAAATCACTACGCGGTTTCAGTTTCAGTGGATGGTTTTGCAAATTAATGTGGTTCAATTCAGTTTTGGGTTCACGGTTCAGGTCAGGTCACGACCCTTAAACATTCCTAGATAAGGTAGATGATATTAATTTCTTATAATAATAACGCTGAAGACAGACATGAAAATAACCCTTTGTCTGCGACCCCACGGTCTTTGCGAACGTAGAAAGGAAAGATCTCTGGTGACTTTCTTAAATGAGCACCAGGTCGCAGCTTTTGTGGACGTGAGGTATGACGGCGAGTGTGGACCACTCCCCAGATCCGCTGTCTGGGGCCACTGTCATCCACTGGGAGGTGACACTCTTGCAGCTTCCTCTTAGAGACACCCGCGTGCTGGGTTCAAACTGTGTCCCGCTGACGGGTTTGGTGGGAAAGGGAAATTCCAGGCCAGGGGTGGGGGCTGGGGGGCTTCTGCCGCAGGGGCGTCCTCTGGAAAATTGAAACGCTCTCATTGCAGTTTTGTTGAAATACTTTGATCAACAATAGGATTTCTTCATTGTTTTTGTTTACTTTTATGGCAGCATTTACTCACCGACATAGAGAATTCTTCGCAGCGACTGTGCACGTGAGGGAGAGGGTCATGCCCGGGCGGGTTTTGAACCTGCGGCCCCATGCAGCTCCAGTGGGGCACCTCCAGTGTCCAGGGTGACAGCGAGCAGCCACGGAGATTCCGGCAGATGGCCATTCCCTCCGGGGACCCCTCGAGGAGCAGACACGCCATCCAGAGGGTTCCCTGGTTTCCTCCCCTTGGTGTTTCTTTAAACCACGGAGCCCTCTGCGCCTCTGTGCACCTCGGGAAGCTGCTCTCTGTCCCAAACAGAACCGCTGTCCTTCCTCCTCCTCCTCCTCCCCCTCCTCCCACAGCACTCTGCAAGTGTTCTTCATCACCTGCTCCTCCTGTCCTCCCCCTTCCCTCCCTCCTCTACCCCTCCTTTCTGTCCTGCCGCACTCCTCCCCACCTCT
>LNAC01000054.1:4863922-4895670 GCA_002007465.1 Ailurus styani
CCCGGGTCCCCACGGCGGACGGTCCCCGGGTCCCCACGGCGGACGGTCCCCGGGTCCCCACGGCCGACGGTCCCCGCGTCCCCACGGCCGACAGACCCGCGTCCCCACGGCGGACAGTCCCGGGTCCCCACGGCGGACGGTCCCCGGGTCCCCACGGCGGACGGTCCCCGGGTCCCCACGGCGGACAGTCCCCAGGTCCCCACGGCCGACAGCCCCGCGCTTCCACGAGCAGGGGAGAGGGCGCTGGCTGGCGGGCCCACCCCTGCAGCTCAGCCGACGCCAAGAATGTCCTGGAAATAACTGAATTAAATAGCTGTACCCCAGCGCGACCTCCTCAGCCTGACAGCACCCTGGCACAGCAGACCGCTTGTGTGGGTTACAAGGATCCCTTCTGTCTATACAGCACTTTCTCGTTCACACTCGCGGACCCGATCTTCGGTCCTCGAGCTGGGAAGTGGGGAAAGCTCCGCCTAGTGTCCCCGCACTGGGTCCCAGCAATTCCTCCTGTCCTCCCCCCTCCCGAGAGCGCCCGTTGCCTGGTTGGGTGACTGCTTGCTTCCAGGGCCTTCCCGTGGGAAGAACGCGGGCTGCCGGTCACACAGACCCGTGGGACCCTGTCCCTGCCGCCTGCCCGCGGCCTGACTTAGGTTGGGAAGCTCAGGCCAGCCCTCTTTTTCTCATTCCTAAAAGCAGGCGTACGAGGCTAGTGGCGTCGGCTGGCAGGGGCGAGGGGTGAACAACCGGAGCGTGAGGAAGCACCCTGCCGTCGAGGACCCCGCGCTGCTCCCTAAGGCTTGGTTCTCTCCTCCCCAGGGAGGGCGCTGGTGACCCGAAGCCTGGCCCCACCCTTTATTGTGCACGCGCAGAGCTTAGCACGAAACTCAGTGCGTGTTCGCATTTTTATAAAACAGGAAGGACCGTGTGTTTTGCAAGAAGGAGCGAATCCGGGCACCTGGGCGGCTCCGTGGGTTAAAGCCTCTGCCTTCGGCTCAGGTCATGATCCCAGGGTCTTGGGATCGAGCCCTGAATGGGGCTCTCTGCTCAGCCGGGAGCCTGCTTCCTCCTCTCTCTCTGCCTACCTCTCTGCCTACTTGTAATCTCTCTATATATACAAAAAAATAAAAAAATAAAAAAATAAAAAAAAGAATGAGCAAATCTTACTTCGGCGGCAGGTGACCGGGAGTGCAGGGGGTCGTTCACGGCAGAACTGGACTTCGAGAACCTTACCCGTTGCTCCTCCTCCTGTCAAGTGTCCTCCAAGACCTGCTGTCCGTCTTCCTCTTCGTTGGTAGAAGGTCTCCAAACGCAGCCTCACCGTGAAGACGCCTTGCTGTCATCCCTCCCGGATCCCCGCCCCCCAAGACGACCAACTTTTCAAGGAAATGGAAGAGGTTCATTTACACGAAGTGGCAGGAAACCCGGGTTGGCGGCGCTCGCTGGGGTTCCGCTACACATCGCGTAAAAACGACCGAGTCATCCACCCGAACAAGGACGATCTTCTGAAAATTGTCTACTAAGGGAGTATAAGTCTATCGATTCAAAACTGTTTCTGTTTGTTGCTAGCAAGCAGATGCCAAATTGATGCTTTCCACTTCCAATGGAATCCTGTTAACCTTGAGCTTAGACCGTCGGTGGGTTCCGTGATCTGTCAGGATCCGGAGCAGAATCCTTGGCTCAGGCTCTGAGTCCCGCAGAGCCCCTGCCCCACGACACCTCCCTCTTTCTCCTCTGACTCCTGGCTTCCTTCCCTATTGCTTTGTGTTCGTGTCTCACTCCTTCCCTGGGCACGGCTCTGTCCTCTCCAGAAACCCTGCCCCCGCTTTCTCTAGTTAACCTCCCGGTGTTTGTTTTTGTTTGGTTTGGTTTGGTTTTTTAAGATTTGGGCTCAAATATCATTCCCAGGAGCCCTCCCCTGATGGCCCAGCCCTCTACTGTGCTGTGCATAGGATCATGTTCTTTTCATCCCAGCTTCTTACACATACATTTTTTACTCTGGGTATTTGAGTAACCTAAACTGTAAACTCCCTAGGAACAAAGATTGTGTTGGTGGTTCTCGCTCTTGGATCCTCAGCGCTTGTCACGGTGGGCCTGGCTCGTAGTAGGTGCGGTGTGTGTTCAACTGGAATTTGCTGACTAAAAGAATATTGATCTGAGCGACTCCAAGGGCTGTTCCCATTGGAGAAGCCGGGTGGAAGCACAATTACGTTAGGAGAGTTTGCTAGGCTTTTGGAAGCCAGGGACCTTTCCTAGAACAGTAGTCTCAGAGCTAAAAGAGATTTTAGACACCACTGAAATGAAAACTCCCTCTCTTTGCAAACCTACTAGGGCACGCATTCCACTTGATAAATGGTTTTCCAGGCTTCACGTGGGCTCATTCTGTGCAAGAGAGCTACATTAATAGCTGATGGAGCTTACATCACCCCCAAAGAGTCTGCAGGACAAATAAGGAATAAAATTGCCCGGAAAAAATAGATCCGGATTTCAGAATAAGCAATTTTAAATCTAATAAGCAAGGGGAAATGTATGGACAAGATTATAGAAATAAACCAGTCTAATTGGTGCTTTTGCATTAACTTTCGTTCTCTCCTTGCTGGGGAACCAGTCTGTTTGTTAAGGAGGGTAGAGTGCACGGTGTCTCTCCCCTGGTTTGCTGCATCCACCTTGGATTTCTACTCTCTGTCGATGCATGGGGAACTGGCCTGATTCTTTTCTTGTTTTCTATATAGATATTCTAGCCACTGAGTATCTTAACATCCCTCTCATTTGCTTAAAATTCAGTACTTAAAACCTAAAATCTTGCTTAAATTTCAAGGGGTTCTACATGTGGTTTTCTATCACTTTTGCTGGACTCCTGTGATTCATTAATTTCACGTGTCTCAGATCTGGTGCTGGGCCACTATTGAGTTTCAGTGGGTCATTGCTATTTCTGAGTCTAATGTCTGCCGTTAGACCCACAAATAGGGTAAATCTGTGTCTCCTGGGCACAGAGAAGCCGGCCGAGCACCCTGCCTCTGATGGTCTCTTCCAGGGTTGGTGATGGACCCTGCTGAGTGGGGAGCTCTATAGTCCTCACAAACGATTATTTTCAGGCTGAGCTTAGCCAGGAAGGCACTTTTTTTTGTTTGTTTGTTTACTTTTCTTGTACCTTTTTCTGTTTTCTTTCCCTATTCTTTGCTACTCAAGTCCCTCGACAGAGTCCCCGTGTTGCAAATACATGCTTGCCCCCAGGCCTTGAGTGAATTCGCTGTCTGTTTAATACCTACTCCATATGGGATAGATTAACACAAAAAGCTCTAGCCTTGTACAACACTCAGATGCTTTCTTGTAATGGCCATGAGGATGGGGGCGGGACACGAACACATAAGTGGGTGCATGTACCAAGAACAGAAATCCATTGAGTTCCCGCAGACCAGACGTCTACATTCTCGAAGGCTCTCAGCAGCCAATAAATTTGACTTGAACTTTTTTATTTCATGCATTCTGCTGTTAAAGCAAACCCTTCTTTCTAAACTAAGTATAATTGCAAGATACTATTCTGAGTGCCAAAAACGTCAACTGTAAGTTGCAAACATGGACACATTTAAACAGAACCATATGTTCGATTGAAAGGAAAAATCAGAAACAAACCAATCCCTCTACCTTTTGCTAAAGAGATAAATTGCAAGGAAGCAACCATGTTAGAAAAAAAAATAGGGAAGCAGTAATGGTTATGCAATGTTGTATTCATGTATTTTCATTAGAAGAAAAGTTATCTGTGTTTATGGACATCATAGGCAGGATAGAGCCTTATAAAAACCTAATGCTTCGGAGGCAGAGGGAAGATGCCTGCCAAGTTTTTTCAGCACCGAATCAGCTGATTTCATTCTACACCTGGGTTATGTAGGGCACTGAGTTACAAAAGCTTGGTTTTGTTCAGGTTCTGTCAGTACCTACATCTGTGACCTTGGTGGTGGCTTCCTACGTTACCCCGAATTACATCCACAGTCTCGACCAGGTCACACATCCCCTGTCACCCTGACTCACCTCCCCCACCACGAACCCTGCTCCTTGGGCTCGTTTTGTGCTTAAGAACATCCTATGAGCTATGTTGCTGATAAGTCCCAGTTCTACAGAGGAGAAACCTGAGGTTCAGGGGTTTTAAGGAACTTACCCAAAAAAGGTGGAAGTGAGAAGCTGCAAGATAAGGATTCTAAGATTTATTTATTTTTTTAACTCTGTGTTTTTCTGTGGGATAATCTTTTCTTTATTTTAATAAACTCACTCTGCTTTCATTTGCTCATCTGTACCAAGAGAAGTTTGGGTCATATGTCCATACCTTTAATTGTGGTACATTTATTAGAGATACATAAACCAGTTGAGGGGGTCATAGACAAACTTTAGGAAAAAAAGTACTTACACACATGTTCTGAAAGCATGAAACTAGCTTAATAAATATAGAGCTTAATGTATATTATTGCTTCAAGGGACACTTTTTATTTTATCATCTTTTAATTTTTTTTTTACTGAACATAAAAAGTGAGCTGATTTTAAGTAATCTTTGCAAGTAATAGCTTTGTATATGAGGAATGAAGTCATGGCAAAAAAAAAAAAAAGTGAAGCTAATGCCCAAATACTTGGAAGTTGTAAAACAATGAAGTAGATAATCCCAAATAGTTCTTCCAGCTCCCAGAAGCACAGAATTCAGTGATTTTCCTCAGCCAGAAAGAAAATGTGTAATTTAGAAAGTAAGCCCAAATGTAGAATAACTGAATGATGGAAAGGCAGGAAACCACTAATATGTAATAATCAAGATAATAATACAATGGGGATTAACACTGAGCTTCAGAGGGTTTGCAACAGTTTACGTTGCAGAAGAGTTCCTTCTCGTCACTGTGGGCACGTCTCTCCCTTTGAGTGGAATCAGAAAGCATTAGAATTCTCCGGTCCGTTCACTTCTCCGCGGTGTCTTCAAGATGACTCCAGCTGTCCCGCAAGGGAAGCTTTCAGACCAGGCCTGTTTGCAATGACACCGGCATGAGACTCAGTCCCCATGTAATTCAGCCCGAAAGTCTCCTGACTACATGTTTTGAATCAACGTGATGCTAGGTGATGTTCGAGATGGCAGCGTCCAGGGCCTGTTTTTCATTGAGGATTAGCTGGTTCATGGGCATGAAGTTATGACGAAAGGAAGCAGAAAGAAAGTTATTGACAAATACACTGCCTTTTCTGGAAAGAACAGCTTTCTAATCTCTTTTAATGTAGCTGCATCAATGACATTAACTTCATTTAATGAAGTGAGCAAGCTAATCATAGTGAAATGCATAAAAATAGGTGCTTAGAGCATTGACATTCTCTGCTACTCATCAAGTGGAAATCTTCTCTCTAGACAGGATATGGATAAGGCAGAAGAGGGAGTTTGCAGAAAAGTAATTGTTTGGCAGTCAACATATGGTAGAGAGTGTTCCCTGTCCCAAGGTTAAGTTCCTTCCTCCCTCTCTCTCTCTGTCATTATCTGTTTTTGTCTGTCTATCCATCAATCAACTATCTACATATACATACAGGAATGACTACATAATTTGTAGGACCCAATGCAAGATATATATATTGGTCTCCTTACAAAATCTACTAAGAACTTCAAGACAAAGCCAGTAGAGTATGGGCTGTGTGTGACTGCGGGGCGCAAGCTCATGAAGGTGACTCTGTATATACACATGTGTGGTTTATTATTCTCATTGTTCCTATAAAATGTCATGAGCTCAAACACCTTAACTTCATACGTTTGGGTAGCATTTTATCCCACACGTGTGAAGAAAAGTTTGAGCCAAGCCATCTTGTGAAAAAGGCACCAATCAAGGGGACTCACCACATATAAGATCCCCCCCTTTTTTTTTCGAGTCCAAATTATAGTAGGGGGCATGTTTTTACAACAAATATCCAAAATATATTTTTCTTTTACCACGAAACCCTATAAATTGGTTATACTTTATGGTAGTCAGTGTATTTTTTTTAATTATTTGCCAAGGAGTCTTCATATTGGCCTGTCTGAGCTTCTTTCAAGAGTAGTTAACACATAATATTAGTTCACTGAATATTAGTTGCAGCTATACAATATAGTGACCCAACATTGATATATATGATGAAGCCATCTTCATGATAGGTGTAGTCACAGTCTGTTTGCATGCAAGATACTAGAATCAATCTGAGCTTCTAATGAGTCAGTTCGCTTTCACACTATATAACTTGAGGACATTAAGTGGAAACTTCTGTGAAAAGTGGATAGAAATACGGGCCTATGTTTCCACAGCAAGGGGGCCATGCTGGTTCCGTTGGGTCCTCTTGCGGCACTTTGGACCCCTTGGCCCATGCACCTTGACTTCAGAATTCCAGTTTTCCCTGCTCTGGCCAGCCCATTCCTAAGTGACCTGTCTGGGTGTTCCGGCTTCTACTTCTCATTCCTTTTCTGAATCCGTCAGCCTTTCTCAGTTTGAAGTCATCTCTGCTCTGGTTCTGGGTGGCTTCTGACTCAGTTCTGTCCTTCCTCTGCAGAAGAGCACTCTCCAGGGTGATGGGGTGCCTTTCCTGAAGAAAATGTGTTTGCTTCTCCTCCACGAAGTATCCCGTGTGTTTATGAAGTCTTGAGTTCAAGAATTATCTTCCAGATGGTTAGGAAAGGTAGCCAAAATGAGTAGGCCAAACTGATCATGGCAGGTTTTCATTGTCCTGGGCTCATGTGGGGCAGACCCAATGAGGAGAACACTTCCCAAAGCACTGTCCATGTGGGGTGGGTGAGCCAGGCTCTGCAGCATAGATTGGAGATCAGTATGGACCCTAAAGATCACCTAAGAATCTAACTCCTTGAATTACATGCGAAGGAACTGAAGTCCAGGGACACAACTTCTGTCTTGATAATGCGTGTCCTTGGTGGGATTGCCCAGAATATATTCATGAAAATCTCAGCCTGGTCCACAGAATATTTTCATAACGTCTAAGCCTGACTTTCAAAGCTTTTTGCAATTTCCTCTCAACCTAACTCTCTAACATTCCTTAGCCATATTGGACTAATTACGGTTCTGAAACACAAAAAGTACATTACCTCCTTTTCATATTTATTCCTACCGTTGTTTTTCTGATGCTGACATTTCATCTCCTCTATGTCCTTCCATATCTGATTGATCCATTTCCTATCTACCGTACACATTACTGAGGTTTTTTTTACATTGCTACTTAAGTTTGTCCTTATTGTTTAAGGCTCTTGTTAATGAATTTTATCTAAACTTTCTTTTTGTACATTGACTATGATTTCTGGAGTAATGTGCCTCCCGTTGGCAGGGGGGGCGGGTGGTCTTGGGCATGCATGCAAGGGGCTGTGGAATACTCATCGCCTTCAAGGGACTCAAAGTGCAGAACTTTGTTCTAACTTGAAGCGCTATAAAGACGCTGTGGAGTGACTCACTTGTGCCCAGAGAGCGGGGAAGTGTGTCTCACCAAGGCCTCCTGGAGCAGGTAGGGCTGGAGTAGGATCTACACACTATGGGAAATCCTCGGGATTAGAACGTTTGAGTTAAAGTATCAGCCGATAGAAGCACCCCTAATGTCGAAACACTTTGTGAATTCATTAATATTCCAAGAGGCTGTTCTTTGTACAATTCCTGATGATGTAAAAGATAATTGGAGCTCTCACTTCTTGTTCTTACAGATGATTACCTTGCTTGCTTTCCACAACAAGAAAGAGACCTCTACAAGAACATATGCTCCCCTGTTAACAACTGAGCAGAGAAACGTGAAGGGAGAGACGGTTAGTGTTGCAAAAGAGAAACCAGAAATTCTGAGTGCATTGCCCAAGTGGTGTTCACATTTCATGGACATTCACTAGCATGCTACCCTCTCAAAGAAAGTAATAGAGAATCAGAAAATATTAAGATTCTCATGATCCTTACAGACGGTCTGTACCAATGCCTTTTCTTTTATGAGGTCAAGGGAAGAAAAGTGAATTTTTTTTTCACAAGTCACAGAGAACAGTAAGCCGGGAGGTAGAGGAAGTCTGCGGTCCGAACATCTACCCTGCTGCTCTGAACCCTCTCCTAGAATGACACTTTTAAGGTGAAATTCAAGAGCATTGTTACCTAATGGTAAAAAGCACTGCTGAAGCCAAGTAATGGCAGATGTGCCCATAATTTATGGAAAGCCAGAAGCAGCATGCTCAGGCTTTAGCTACCTGGAACTCTATTTCAGGCAAGAAATGATCGATAAAGGTCTAACACGGTCTTTCCTTCCATGTAAGGAAGGAAAAGGATTATTGTGAACGCCACATGAAAACAACAATATGAGGGCAATGGCAGTGAACTCACTCTGCACAGATTTGCCAGGCAACGGGAGTAAAAATGCGATGGATCTGGTCTATTGATTACATTCACTTGGGATCCATGAGTGAGCTTTCTGCTCAGTATGGGTACAAGAAAGAGATTCAGCAAACATCTGAAGGCTAATGAAAGCACTCATGCTGTCTGGATGGCTAATTGGCTGGTATTTTTCAATCCTGGCAGGGTGGATTTTCCGAAACAAAGTAGAAATACCGTCATAATTCAGCTGGTAGCATTTTTATAAGGCTTTGGAAGACACTCTTGGGGATAGCTATTTCTTCTCTTCTAAAATCCCTGAAAGGTTATCTTTTCACCAATAGAATGCCCATACTTGCTTTTTCAAAGGTCTCCAGGGCCCATAGAAGGACTGAAATAATATAAACCTGGGGAAAAATATGCTTTAAAAACAGTGGTGACGTTCCTCTGCAAATAATTGACTATTTCCTACATTCGGTTTCCCTCCGATGGTCATTAGTTAACTCTGTTTAACTTGATTCACCTTTGAGGAGGTTGTCAAGATAACGTGGCTCTGTTGCCTTTTAATTAATTTAATCATTAAAACATCGCACTGCTACATTCACATTCTGTGGGAGCCGAAGCCGGTGAACACAGAGAGGGAGAGCAGTTTGAAGCTAGCAGAAGAGCAGTAAACTTGTTAGTTAATTGAACAAACCCTCATTGAGCACCTACCATGTGCCAGGCACTGTGCTTAAATCTGGAATTAGCCACAGTGAATGCCCTCCAGAGGCTGACAGACACATAGAAGCAACTATAAACCATTTGATAGGGGGTATAATAGGACTATAAACAAAGTGTTTTGAGAATGCAGAGGAGGGCACAGTCTTTTCTGCCAGGCAGGCTTGGCACAGCAGATCACTTAATGTTTTTTCAGTGGAAGATGGCCAAAAACGCAACCCAAACTTGTTTAACGAATGAGGGCGTATCGATGAAACAGGGACGCTACGACCCTGTCAGAGCAGGACTGAGTTCAGGGACCCAGCTGATTGCACCAGACTCAACGTTTCCCACTCCCTCTTGGCTGCATTGTCCGGCTGCGAGGGCTGACTTCGTGTTCAGACCACGTGCCGGGGCATGGCATTTGGAAGGGTGCCATGACGCCTGTCTTCCAAGTTCAAAGACAGCAGGCATCACACCTGCACGTTTTGTGAAGACCCAGCAGAAGTCAGAAGTCCTTTGGTATCCTACCAGCTCTGGACGAGTTCAGGGGAATGTTGATTCTGAGCCAGCCAGTTAGCGTCCACCCACTGCAGGGCCTGAAGGTGAAGCCAACTCCATCCTGCCCACATGGCTTAGGGGCCTTGAAAAGCCCCCTTTCCACCACCCCCACCCAAACCACACTATTGTTTCACTAGAAGTTTGGATGGATGTTGGGCCGCAAAACATAAACGATGTATGAGCTGGATCTAGAAGCATGAAGACAGGAAAGGAAGGTGTACATAGACAGCTGTTTGCCGGGCAGACAGCTCTCTGAGAGGGAGCACACACAGGTGTTTTCCTGAAGTGGAAAACGTGCCGGAAACGTTTGCATGGTGAGGCATTGACCTTGACCTGAATGCCACACTGCACTGCTAACAGCTGTATTACTGTCCTTCTATCTCAGTTGCTGATTTTTAGGGGCTGATTTAGAGCATCCACGTTGTCTCTTAAGGGAGAGGTAGGCATGATGTGGTGATCTGGATGGGAGGCACGCAGTCTAGCACACCTGTGCACCAAGCGCCAGAGGGAGGGAAATAGGAAGGAGATGGGTTGGAGGCCCTCCGCCTGTTTCCATATACAAACGTGGAGTTCCCAAAGCTCCCTGAGCCATGGTAGACTCATTGCCTGTCTTTCTGTCCATTCAGCACGAGAGAAGAGCACAGTGAACTAGAAAGGGTGAAATTAGTGTAAGTTGAGAAGGACTGCACCCGGAATGGGAAGTTGTCTCCTGCCCATATAAGCTCTAGTCTACTTCCAGACTCACTGACACAGAAACCACTGAAATGTTATGACTGTGTGGCCATCTCTGTGGTCAGGACCCACTGGATAAATCACCTTGACTCATTTTATAATTTTAAGGTCTAATCTCATTGGCCACTGCCAACGCTCTTAGCTTCTCCATATTTAAGGGCAAAGTGTGGCTTGGGAATTTTGATATAAACAGTAGATAATTACAGTGTAGAATTATGAAAAGAAATATTAAGTCTGACTCTGCTATTTTCCAGGAGAAGATACATGATTTCGTCTTCCTGTGCCCTGGCATCCACACAGATCAGACTGGGTAGCCACTGAAGACCGTGCGTATTTCTGGCAAAGTAAAGCATCCCCATGGGGTTGTTGAAAGACTCAAACCAGATTAGGGACTTGGTCCTTGACATTTGCTATTCATTCTGTCAAGCACATTATTATTTTTTTTCTCCCCAAACCTTCAGGTTCCATCTTGGCCTTGCTAATTCTTACTTATTACAAGACTGGTCTTAGAAATACCACCTGGGTTTCCTCTGACTCTTCTGGGCTGGGACCCCCTTCAGTGGGTTCCATAGGTGTCCAACTGTCCCTATAGCACCTCCTTTACTGGTCCAGTTCCTGGACACAAGTCCAGTTTCCTCTCGTCTCCTCGACGGTGGAGCCCTATCAGTATTTTACACTACTGTGTAGGGCCAGGGACCAGCTCAGAGCCTTAGGCATCACAGGCCATCGTGGGTACCTGTCCAATCCGTGAATAAAGGAGTGAATGACTAAATAGGACATCTAAGTCCCAAGCTTAGTGATTTAGGCTACAGAGGAACAGCATGCAGAAGCAGATCCGTGGTTTGATGTCAATGTGACCAGCATAGGCAAAAACGTCTGTGAGACCACTGAAGTATATTTGGGTATCATTTTGTCTTCTTCTACGTCTGTCAATACACAGCTCAGCTTACTGAATGAGAGCTCTGGCACAGAGGCAAGAGAAGCAGGCTTTGAAAATGCACCCTCAGATTCCATCGGTGTCATTCATAAGACGTTCAATGTCAGGGTTCCACCTGTCTGACTCTGATTACTAGTTTACGGAGGGGGAATAATAATAATTGCACATGTATGCATATATTTTAAAATTTTAACTTAGTTTACATATGTTAATTGTTAATTATATACTACAAGGAATAGTTAATACTTAACCTCACATATATATAACCTCATATATATATTATATATATATGTATTTATTTACAGTTTTGTAATATATTTATTTATATAGAGTTTGTAAACTTGCATACAGCTTCAGGAAAATTCATTTGACATTTTCTGATCTGTCACTCTAAGATCACTAAAACTCATTTGACACAAGTAATTTCATGTCCACAAACCTTACAAGTTCATTTTTCAGGCCTTTTCACGTTCCAGAAACAGATGAAACAGTACCATGGCGTGTCCCTGACCCTGGCCCTGCCTTCACTTACACAAAGCTCTACAGGTCTGAGATTGGTTTGACATTTACAATTTGGCACTCATGCTGATTCTGAACGTGGTCAAAAGCCCCCTTCCTTCTCTCTTTCAGTAAATGAATTTTCAATTTACCAATAAGAAAATCACAGTATTGGGCTGTGTTAAATCTGACTCAACTTTGCATTTGTTGTATAATTAATATTAATTGAATATGCATTGATTTTGTTCTTTGGACTAATAGAGTAATTTTAAAAGAAAAGCTTGTTTCAGTAATTAAGCAGATTAAAATAGACAACATATATTTCTTGTGTAATCAGTCCAATAATTGAGTTCCACTCGTTTAAATTCCCATCTACTCCCTATTTAATCAACGTTAAATGCTGTGTTTATCCTAAAAGTAGATAATGTATGGATAGGACATTTAACCCAGAGGATCACATTTCAAAAATCACCATGAATATAGATGTGTTATTCTTACTTAACGTTGATCAGGGATAGGCTTTCTTTGAAAGCGTTTTACATACTGAGGTTGTTTCTGAAACCACACTAATGAGAACAACATTTCTACATCTTCAGATGATGCAAGAATATCGTATTGCAGGCCTTATAATACCATGGCCCCAAACATGTAAATAAAGCGGCCACAGCAACATAAACAATGGCACAATCAGAGGCGTATATTAGCAACTATAAGACAGAGCTTGTCATAGGGCTGCATATCAAAACAACGGCACAGCTGGGACAAAAACCTGACTTAGGCAATTTTCACTCTAAGGATCTAAAAAGACTTTAAAACTCATACACTAAGGGAATGGGAAAGATTCCATGAGCTTCCAGAGGCAAAATTCTTTCATGCCTAGAGAAAGGTATGACCCAGAATATCCAACACAATATTGAGGGAGAACAAAGTTGGAGACGGACACTAGCTGACCTCGGGACTTACTACAAAGCTATAGTAATCAAGACAGTGTGGTATTGGTGGAATAGATCAATGGGAAAGAACAAAGAGCCCAGAAATACACCCATATAAATATCGTTAATTAATCTTTGACAAAGGGGTAAAGGAAATACAATGGAGCAAAGTGGAGCTTTTCAGCAAATGGTGCTGGACCAACTGGGCATCCATGTGCAGAAAAATGAATCTAGGCACAGATGTCACTCTCTTCATACAGATTAGTTGAAAATGGATCACAGGCCCAAATGTAAAATGCAAAACTTTAAAACACTTAGAGAAGAATGTAGCAGAAAGCCTAGATGACCTTGAGTGTGGTGATGCCTTCTTAGATCCAACACCAAAGGCACAAGCCATGAAAGAAATCACTGATACACTGGACTTCATTGAAATTAGAAGCTTCTGTTCTGTAAAAGACAATATCAACATAATCAGAAGACAAGCCACAGGCCAGGAGAAAATATTTGCAAAAGACACATCTGATAAAGGACAGTTATCTAAAATATACAAAATACTCTTAAACTCAGTTGGAAAACAAACAATCCAATTAAAAACTGGGTCAAAGACTTCAACAGACACTCACCAAAGAAGATACACAGATGGCAACTGAACACATGAAAAGATGCTCCACATTGTATGTCATCAAGGAAATGCAAATTAAAACGATGTGGTACCACTACGCGCCCATCAGAATGGCCAAAATCCGGAACGCTGACAACACCAAATGCTGGCGAGGGTGTGAATCAAAAGGCACTCTCAGTCATCGCTGGAGGGAATGCAAAATGTTACCGCGCACAGTTTGTGGTTTCTTACAAAGCTCATCAAACGATCCTGCCATCACAGTCCCACAATTGTCTTCGTTGGTATTTACCCAAAAGAAATGAAAACTTATGTCCACACAAAATCTGCATGTGGATGTCTACAACAGTAGTACACACACACACAGACAACTTGCCCAAACTTGGAAGCAACCAAGATAGAGATAAGTGCATAAGTGAACTGTGCAACATCCAGACAATGGAGTATTACTCAGCACTAAATAGCAATGAACTACCAAGCCAAGAAAAGACATGGAGGAAACTCAAGTGCATAATCCTAAGTGAAGGAAGCCAATGTGAAAAGGCTGCATAGTGTACAATTGAACTATTTGATAGTCTGTACAAGGCAAAAGTACATAGATGGTACAAAGATTGGTGCTTGCCAAGGGTAGAGGGAAGGCTGACTAGATAAAAAGGACAAGGGTTTTAGGGTCATGAAACTACTCTGTATGATCTGGAATGGACGATACATGTCATTGTACATTTCTCCAAACCCATAGGATGTACAACACCATGAGTGGACAGTAAGGTAAGTTATAGACTTTGGTTGATTATGATGAGTCCATGTAGGTTCACGAATTGTAACAAATGTATTGAGCTCTCTGTGGGGGATGTCGATAATGGGAGAGACTGTGTGTATGTGGGGGGGGGGGCAGGGAGCATATGGGAAATCTCTGTACCGGTTCTTCATTTGTGCTGTGGACCTTAACCTGCTCTAAAAAATAAAGGGTATTAAAACAAATAAACAGGGAGCCTGGGTGAATCAGTTGGTTAAGCATCTGCCTTTGGCTCAGGTCATGATCCTAGGGTCCTGGGATCGAGCCCCGCATCCTGTTCTCTGCTCAGCAGGGAGTCTTCTTTTCCCTCTCCCTCTGCTGCTCCTCCTTCTTGTGCATTCTCTCTCTCTGTCTCTCTCTCAAATAAATAAATAAAATCTTTTTAAAAATTAACCAAATAAACAACCAACAAACAAAATGTACCCCTGTGCTGTAAGGAAGGCAGAGATATTGACAACCCTGTGAAGAGGTGATGAGGTTTCTGAATACAGCCTCACCTGAGTCCCCAGAAATAGCCATGGCCCACCCGTCTGTGTGAGGGGGAGCCTTCTTAGGGGCAGAGGAACCCCGGCCCCACCCGTTCCAGAGAGTCAACACTCCTACCCTTGCACAAAACAGGCATGCTATCCATTACTTGCCCAAACTCACTAGTAAAAAATAGAAATCACTGTTATCTTTTTAAGCCGCTGGATTTTGGGGTGATTTGTCATATAAGAGTGGCTAACAGGAATGGGGAATCAAGAGACAGGGACTCACATTTCCATTCAGCCAGTAACTGTGTGGGCTTTTGGAAAAATATTTAGTTGCTTTGACTTCCAGCCACATTTTGCCCTGAGCCACAGACTCCTTGGGTCCTCAGATCATCCAATAACTTCAGACATTTTTCCTTATACGTACAAGCCTGCCATCCAGAGATGCTCTGCCTAAGATATTTTCCTCTTCTCGGTGGATATATAGGAAGTACAGGCATAAATAAAGAAATACAGGCACAGATTTCTTATCCAGGAAACTCAGAGCTTTACATAGTAATAAACATCTTGCTTCCTGCTTAAAATGCCCTCTGGGGAACTCAGGGAGACAGTACATGTGTGCATTCAACTCAATTGTTCCTAAACTCATTCTGTTGTGCACCAGTGACAGATTGGCGTCCGGAGCTGCCTTCCTGGGGGAGCCTCCACTTTCCCGCAGAGTCACATATGTGCGAAGTCTGGCGCGGCACACTTGCCATCTCCAAGCCATCTGGGGAGACCCAAAGCCCCCTCCCCATGGCTGGGTCTCGTCTCGCCGACCCTGAGCTCGCTCTAAGGGACACAGCTCTGCTCAAGCCGTAGGGAAGCAGCAGTGGCAACTTACTCAAGGGGGAGAGATGGGACATTTGGGGAGCATTCTATGAGAGGAGGATGGCAAGGTGCACCTCTCCAAAGACATGGAAGGATGAGCAGAGAACGTTACCTTTGCTCCCCCGGTCAGCCCGATCATGCGCCCGACCATGCTGACGTCGAGCCGTTCTCAGGTTTTCTCACAGGGGTTGTTTCTCTGGCCATGGACCTTGAAAAATCATGTCACACAGGGACATTTGGAGAGCTGCACGTTGGAACTCTATCCCTGGGCACTCAGGGCGTTCTCCATGAGACGACTACAATAGCATAAATAGGAACCTGTTAAAAAGTGCAGTGTTGCAATTGTCTTAGTGCTGACGGTTTGGAGATCTGACTGTGAGGAAAATTATCCCACTCCTTCCGCACAAATCAAGCCAAGTGTTGCATCCTTGCGGTAGAATTATGTCCTCATGGAAGGAGGGATAGACCGCAACATCGTCTAAGTTCCAAAAGATCATCAGCTTCTCCACTAGGTACTCACATCTCTGCTGGACTGGTTTTCGTAGAAAGGTGCCTGAAATACATGGGGCCAGTTGAGGGAACAGGAAACCTCCCCAAAAGAGGAAAGTGCGTTTTTAAGTCCTCTCCTCCACTGTCCATACACCATGTGGGCCCCACATGCCTCTTCGCTTTCTGACCACTCTGCACCCAATGCAAGATACGTCTCGCTGAGACAGCACTAATCCTGTCATTTTTGTGTCCAAATGGGCCCCTTCCTCCCTGTTGCCTCCAGCACACAGACCGTCTCCCACCCTGGCCTCCTGGGCTCTTAGGGCTGACACCCGCCACTTCACCCGCACGGCTCCCGCATGCCAGTGATCTCCTGCTCCTTGCTGTGTTACTGCCCACTCCCAGCTCCGCCACCTGGCTGTGCGGTCCCCCCTGCCCAGATCGCCTTTCCCTCCATCCACTTGTCCAGAGCTTTGAGGATGAGGTCAACTGCGACTTTCCCCATGATGCCACCTCTGACCTTCTCCACATGAAAGAAGTCGCTGGCCTTTCAGAATTCACAAGAATACTTTTTCTGCAACTTTCCTGTACGAGGCAGGACCACCTGGCCTTACAAGTTTGGAAAGTCATATTTTATGTCTTCCATTGGAGTGTAAGCTCCTCAAGAAAAAGATTTTGCACAATGCAATTAATGCATTCCATGATGTGTACATGTGTTGAGGGGCAGAATAAACCAATGCGCTCTTCTCACCAAACCTGGGGATGGATGATATTGAGGACTGGACTCAATATAGTAAAACTTACATTAACAGTGATCAGACTCACTGATGTTTAAATTTCATATAATCTTCATAAAACCCTTTGAGGAGGGGCACTTGGGTGTCTCAGTCGGTTAAGTCTTCAACTCTTGATTTCGTCTTGAGCTCAATCCCCACATCAGGCTCTGTGCTCAACACAGACTGCTTGAGAGTCTCTCCCTTTCCTTCTCCCTCCCCCTCTGCCCTTCTGTCCTCTCCTCAATCACACTCTCTTTCTTGCTCTCTCTCTCGCAAATAAATAAATACAATCTTAAAAAAAACACCTGCGGAAAAATACTTATATGTGGGATCACTAAGCCCTAGGATGTTGTAGGTTGAATTGCATCTCATAAAAAATGTTGAGGTTCTAACCCCAACCTGTTAATATGGCATTATTTGGAAACTGAGTTCTTGCAAATGATCCAGTAAAGGTGAGATTATTAGGATGGGCCCTACGGTGATATGACTGGGTCCTTAACCAAAGGGGAAATGTGGACACAGGTGCTCACAGAGCGATTGCCACGTGAAGGTGAACACAGAAATGGGGACGATGCATCTACACCTGAAAAGTGCCGAAGATGCCAGTGAACCATCAGAAGCAGGGCAGAGGAGCCCCTACAAATGGTCCCACACAGCTGACCCCTTCATATCCGCTTCCAGCTGCCAGATCTGCAAAACAACGCTCTTCTGTTGTCAGAGCCATTCAGTTTGGGTGACACTGTTACGGCAGCCCCAGGAAACGACTACCTATGATGCATCTATTTCAACTTTATAAGAAACTATCAAACTGGTTACCAAAGTGACTGTACCATTCAATTCCCACTCCCAATGTGTGAATGTCCCGGTGGCTTTTCATCCTCGCAAGCACGTGGGATTGTCAGTCTCCTAACGTTTACCCCTTCTAGCCATGGTCATGGGATCTCATACTGTTTTTAATTTTTTTTCCCCCAATGAGCATCCTTCATGGCTTATTTACCATCTTCATATCTTCTTTGATGGAGTATCTGTTCACATATTTTCTCCCTTTTATTTATGTGATTATCTTCATATTACTAAATTGTAAGATATAATCTGGGTACAAGTTCTTTATTGAGTGTGTGTTTTGCAAACATTTACCCTCTATGTGTGGCTTGTCTTTAGTGAAAATTACTGAAGTCTTCTGAACAGGAAAAACTCTGAATGTTGATGAGTTCCAGTTGATCAACTTTTTTTCATTGTTCCTGCTTTTCATGTAATAGTAAAGAAATATTTACCTAGCCCAGTGTCATAAAGATTTTCTGTTTTCTAGTAAAAGTTTTATAATCTTTTCTATTTATTCCTCATTGACTTTTACTTTGTGTATAGTGCAAAGTAAGAATTGAGGTTTATTGTTTTGTGTATGGATGTTCCATAGGTCCACTACCATTTATTGAAAAAAAATCTTTCCTATTGAATTACTTGGGCACATGTGTTAAAAATCAATTGACCTTGCATGTATACCTATTTTTAGATTCTCAGATCATTTCCATTGATCTGTATGTCTATACTTATAATTTACATTTTATTATTGTAACTGTATAATTGTCTTGACACCAGAGCAGACAATTCTAGAATTAAAAGTTGACATTTTTTTCCTTCAGTACTTAACAGATGTTGCTCTCCTGTCTTCTGCTTTCCTTTGTTTCTGATGAGGAACTGGCTGTCATCTTTATCTTTAATCCTCTGTAATGATTTCTTTTTTTGCAGTTTGGAAACTTTGAACATTTTCTATTTATCACTGTCTTTAAGTAATTGGACTGTGATACAATTCTCTTCATTTTTGCTGCATGTAGAGCTTCCTGTTTTTGAGCTTCTTAGATCTCTCTCTCAGTTTAGAGTTCTCCTGAAGTTTGGAAAAGTCTCAGCCATTATTTATTTCTTTGAAAGTTGGTCTCTGCTTGGTCCTCCCCTAGCCTTCAGAATGCCAAATGCAAGTATATTAGTCTGTTTGATGTTGTTCCAAAGCTCCCTGAGCACTATCACTTTTTGCAGACACTTCTCTCTGTTTTGGTTAGCTTCCACTGCTATGTCTTCACACTACTGATCACTTATTTGGCAGTATCTAATCTACATTAATCCCACCGAATATATTTATTTATTTTCTGATCTCAGGATTTAGAGTTTTCATCCAAAGAAGATCACCTTGGGCCATGTTTACACCTACCATGTCTCTTCTTAAAATGCACCATCTTTCCTCTACCTTTTTGAGCTTACAGACATCTCAGGACGGAGACCCACTGCTGGTCTTCTTTCAGTGACACAGCTGGGCAAGGAACACGGGCCGCTCTTTGGAAGCACAGCCACTTCCCGCTTTGTCCTGCTTCATCGAACCAGAAGGAAATACCTGGTCAATCCATGAGCTGAACACACGGTTTACTGTAGAGCACTGATCAGAGCTTTAGGAGATATTATGTGTGAGCAAACCAGCTTGATAAAATATGCCAAAATAGTCTCCACATAAAAAAACTTCGCTTACCCAAACCACTGGTCTCTGAAAATAACAAGCTCATGCATTTTTGCAGAGGATTCCAGTTTTCTACATCCGTCCTTACCTACGCTTCAGTGTTGTCTTTAAGAGCATTACATTGTATAAACATGCGGGATCTTACTGACCTCCAGAAACGTCACAAGTCACATTCCTGGTAAATGAAAGAGTCAAAATTAGTATTTAGATTCTCAAACTCCTAGTGAATATTGCTTCTGCATTCTAGCTGATAGCATCAGAATCATCTGTAAAGCTTTTCTTGTCATTTTTTTTAAGATGTTATTTTTTTATTCTAGAGAGAGAAAGGGAGAGAGCACAAGTGGGAAGGGCAGAGGGAGAGGGAGAGAGAGATGGCAAGCTAATTCCATGCTGAGTGTGCAGCTGGATGCGGGGCTCCATCCTGCACCCTGAGATCATGACCTGAGACAAAACCAAGAGTCAGACACCCAACCAACTGTGCCCCCAGCTGCCCCTCATCTGTAAAGCTTTTCAAAAATGCCCAGCCAGACCCCACCCCAGTTTCACTCTGTCAAAATTCTTTAGGCGTGAGACTTGGGCATGTCCATTTTTCAGAAGTTCTAACATGGAACAGGTGAATGTTCCCTGTAGATTGTACACTGTAAGGCTTATGATCTTTCCATGATGGGCATTCTAGTCAATTCAAATGCCATGTTCAACGTTAACTAATATACTTACGAAGCCATGCGTAGAAGACTGGCTTTTTTGTTTGTTTGCTTGTTTGTTTTTACCCTTCAGCTCATCCGCTGGTTTTGTTTGTTTGATCAGTTGTGCTGGATAATTTATACTCAGCTTCTGGGGCAGTGGATTCTATGTCTTTATCTATAGAGCACTGTCAAAACGTACTAAGTGAGTAATACATACCCATTATTAACATAAAGTGTTAATACTGTATGCAATGCCATGCTGGAGAATTCTGAATATATCAGCCCCCCAGATTTTAAGAGTTTCAGGCTTCAGTGTCCCCGAGTTACCTATGTCTCATAGCTAACAGGTATGTAAGAAGAAACACTACCTGATGCCCTAGTTATGTGCCAAAGAAGTAATTTGAAGCAAACCTCACCAATTCATAGAAATTGGGTACAGAAGATAGTTAAAGTTGGGAACAGTTTGAAATGGATGCAACTTTAGTATTTTTAAGGATATGTCAAACAAATAAAGCATTACCAATAAATCCCTCAAAGTGGCTAGAAGTCCACGTACCTAAGAAGATCTGGACGAAACTTGCTTAGAGACATGGGTTGCACCGATTTGTAGAAAAGCTTATACAATATTCACGTGCAAATGAAGGCATCCCACAGTGCTACAAAATAGTTCAATCTGCTAAATTGCTTTAAAAATTGCCTGAAATTACACTTACTCTTTTATCTTAAAAGAAGAACTTCAAGCCATTTCTACAAGCAATATTTTGAATTCCAGATTAGTGAAGTCCACTTGCTTAAGGTTGCTTTCTACAGCAAAATCTCTCTGTAAACACTTACGAAGCTCTGGGACTGTAGATGGGCTGGCCCACCACGAGGCATGATGACAAAGTGTACACCTTTAGGGAGCATTGGCTTCAGGGGCAAGTTGTTGCCTTCGTGTATGAGCTTTGCCACTGTTCCAAGATGTATATTCTCCATAAAGTGTACATCACTCTTCTCTACCGTCATTCCTTTTGTCAGAGTATCCCACACTATTGCTCATCTATAAAAAGCTAACTTTAACTCTTAGGGCATATGACCAATCTTAGTAATTTTCCAAATAAAAAGTACGACTTGGCAATCAAGCAATTTATTTAGTCACGTCTCCACAGTCCAACTGCAGCATTCTGCTGCAAACATTTGTTTTACTGGCAAGCACTTTCAAGCAGAAGCTTTTATTTTGAGAACTGCTGGGAGGTAAATATTTGGTTTTAGAGAGTTAAGATGGCCCAAGGATTTTTCAAATGTCTCCTCAGGTCAGCTAGTATTTATTTTGGCCACTAAAAAAAACAAAACAAAATAAAACAAAAAAATTCTTAAGTTGTTTTGAGGTGTGTTTCCAAATCAAAATTAGTATAGAAAGTTATTTGGTAAACAGTTTCTAAACAAGTTTTAACACATTTTTACAATTTTTATAACTATAACTATAAATAAATATATTAAAATATAATATATAAATATATAATAAGTATATATTTATATATTACCTCTATATGAAAAAAGAAATAGAGAGAGAAAAGGAAAGAAAAAGAACAGGGAACAAGAAGTCCAAGTGTCTAGGGCAAAACCTAGCTCCTCCTACAGCTGTGGCTTAGTTCCCACCATGCCCCTGCCGTCCGCGCCCTGTGTATCTGGAATCCTTCCACCTTTCAGAGTCTCTTACCACTTTCTCTGTTGACTTCCACTCTCTTCCAGCACCTTGTTTCCCTTAGCTGGAAGCGAGCCTTCTTCCAGGTCCTTCACGTCCCCTTAGGTCACACACTGCCTGGTGACATCGCTTGTCCTCTTGGCTTTGTTTTACACACCCATGACTGCCTTGCGTTTCGCCTTGGGTGCTCGCTTTAGCTAGCGCAGGGATTGATCTTTACAGCTCTGTTCCCTTTCCTGAGAGCACCCAACGGGGACTGACACCAAAGAGCATTTCAACAAACTTTTGCCAACGAGGAAGTCATACCATGCTGGTCGATTCAAAGGTGGCAAATTCAAGGACTCTATTCCATGTGATCCAACACTATTAGGAATGGGTCCATTTCCATACATCTCTCTTCAAAACTCACAGAAAAACATTCTCGTCTTTGCTCCAGGCATCGTTTTTCTTCCCTGAGACTTAGTTTTTCACTTCCCATTTAAAACCCAAGAACCGTGTGACAAACAGACATCCTCAGACAAGTGAAGGAAAACATCCGTGTGGACAGACCACAGTATTTCACGTGGGCAGGAGCTAGGAAGTTCAAGAACACTCATTGGACTGCGCACGGAGCCCACCACAAGCCCAGGAACTTGGTAGACAGGCTGGATGCTGAAGTTGAGTTCCGGAAACTTCTTTTATGAAGCAGAATCTTCTCACCTGGCCACAGTCCACACCTTTCCTGCCACAACCCAGTTGTATTTTGCAGCCAAACTTTGCAGGACAGGAGCAGAAGTGAGGTGTTTAAAGTAGCTACTTTGCAATGATTCTCTGGGAACTCGGTTCAGACTCCCTCTTTGGGACAAAATGAGCTTGTCACCATCACCTGGCCTGCAACCTAGCAGTATTTACAACAGCAGATTTTAAAACAGATTCTGTAAGCTAAACTATGCATTCCATTTCCCCATCCCTCATCGCTCTCCTTTGATAATGAAAGGATTATTCTTCCAATGACTTCACTTTCACTGCTGCTGAAAGACTGGAGAACATGGAAAGAGATTTGAAGACAAACTGGAACCATGCACAGCCACGCACCCTTCTGGGGAAAGTCCACGGAGCAGTGGAATGTCCGTGCTGAAGACTGCAGTCTTTAGCTCCATCGCTCTCCATCTTAGACAGCATCAGCATTCTGGAGATGGTCAGGTGACCTCGTGGGTCACTGCCCCACAGAGCTGCTTTAATCAGAAACCTGCCCCCCTCAGTGACATTAGCCTTCATGCTAAATTGGAGGGAGCCACTCCCTGACACACACTCACCTGTCTGGAAGCTACTTTGGGTTCCACGCTGATGTTAAACCCTGTTGTGAGTGTCTATTCTAGGGGCTGTCAAGAAAGACCCTCTTGAAACTCTCGCCATGCTGGCCCCCATTGACCCAGCGCCTACACCAGGGCAGCCCTGGAGTTAGGTCTCTCCCCTCAATGAAATCCTCTTAACAAACTTAATGATGAAGACGCTGAGGTTCACATGACGTAAAGGTCTTGCCTGATGTCACTTTTCCACCAAGTGGAGCATTTTGGGTCCAGATTTGACCACCCAATTCAAAAGCCTGGCCTATTTCTGCTGAGTTCTACCTCTTAAGGAAGTTGTATTTGGTGGTTCGTTTTGTTTTGGGAGACACTTTTTTTTTTTTACTGTGTTCTTGTTATCATAGATTTTAAGAAAATAGAACCTGATTTCCTAAACTGCAGTGCAAGTATTTTTTATAACAGCCCATAGACATGCTATCTTTTATTCAGCTTTAAACGGAAATAAAACTACACATTAAAAATGCATTTTACCAATTTTCCACAATGAACGTGTATTGATTTTTTAAATCAGAGAATAGAAAGCATCGTTTTAAAATATCATATTTGGATTCAGTAAATAAGCAAAAGATACCAGTGACATTCTTGGTGCTGGGCTGACCACATATATGTATTTAATTTAGTTTATTTTAAACTGCAGCTCTGAGGTAGATGCCATTTGCCTGTATTTATGTATGTATGTATGTATGTATGTATGTATGTATGTATGTATGTATGAAGAGTCTGTGGCAAGGGATGTGGGTGGTGCTAGGACTTCAGACGGGGACACCGTCTTGCACTGAACCCCTGCTTCACAGGCCTGCGTGTACACAGGAATGACCTGAGAATCTCGTTAACTCACAGATTCTGACTCACTATATCTAGAGCAAGACCTGAGAATTTGTGTGTCTGCCAAGCTCCCAGGCAAGGCTGCTGGTCTCAAGCCACACTTTGGGTAGCAACCTCTTGCTAAAGCACATTTTCCACAAATGTAAGAATCTCTTACTCTTTATTTTTTGTGGCAGTACATTCTGATCCTCTAGAATATTCTCTATATTTCAAGGAGCTACCTATTTTATTAATTAAGCAACTGAGATTCCTACAGTAAAAGAGAGCTCTTACGGATCTTCTGCAAGAATTAATTAAGGGTTTTTGTTTTTTGTTGTTGTTGTTGTTTTGTTTTATTAAATTACCTGTATCTTGACTATATCACTGGATCTCTCTGTATTATGTTTTAAAGATTTTATTTATTTATTTGACAGACAGAGAGAAACAGCAAGAGAGGGAACACAAGCAGGGGGAGTGGGAGAGGGAGAAGCAGGCTCCCACTGGACAGGGAGCCCAATGTGGGGCTCGATCCCAGGACCCTGGAATCATGACCCGAGCCGGAGGCAGACACTTAACAACGAAGGCACCCCCTTCTAATAGTCTTAGAACTATTACTGGCACATAGGAAGAATTTATTACTGATGTTATAGTGAACTAGACACAATGGACCCGTTAGTGACATCAACACAGCCTGAGTTGCAGAGAATGACAGAGTATAAACCATGGAAAGAATTTAATATTTTATTGGTGAATGCAGCTGGATGCACAAGAAAATTTAGGTTCCATTAGGGAAAAAAAAAAAAGCCAAAAAAATGTCACTCTGGACGTTGGTCAAGAGTCAGTTTGGAGCTACACTTGGAGAAAGATAGAGTCAAACCTCTGCTTTTTCAGAGGGGAAATTTTGGTGAGGGGAAATAAAATCATGTCATTCCCATATTCCACTAATATTAGCTGAGCCCCAGACTGAATTCACACCAAACATGTCTAAGTTGTTGGGGCACAAAAATAAGTAAAAGCATACCCCTTCACTTCGAGGATCTGGGCACCATCACTGAAGGACCAGACATAGTTAATGTGGAGACATCTTCAGAGAAGAATGAAGACCACCATGACTGGGGCCTCGGAGAGCTGGACAGGCAGGAATGACAAACACGTGGAGCTTGTTCTCTGTGGCCCCATGGGGTTGATCTTTGGCTTATCATATTTATCTTCCAAATAATACGAGGAAAATTTATTGTCACTATTACAGTTAGTTGATTTATAGACCTAATAAACATCCATTGGAATAAACTCAGTCCGTATGGAAGAGTCTAACACACGCTGTGACAATAGGTGTTCACAGTTCTGATTTGTTTGATCCACAGTGTTGATACTTTCATATTTTAAGGAAAATTTTAATAGATTATGTAGCAACGCCTTGTGGAGATAGCATGCTCCTCTCATTGAGGATCATCAGAGAGAGTTCACGGTGCAAAGAGGTATCGGTTTGGGTGTTGGAAATAAAAATGGTATAAGGTTCGTCCTAGCTCTGAGATTCCTAATACACGATTTTTTTAATTAGAATTAACAGTGAAAGGTAATTCTATAAATCCCAAATCTAAGCAAATATACCAAAACATTGTCCACGGTACTCAAAAGGGAACAGGAGACGTTGGGAAGGTCCCTTGGAGTAGCTGGGTGCTAGGCTTTTGAAGATGAAGAGTACCAAAAAATATAGTGATTCTCAGAAACTGAAGCCCCAAATTTGAAAGTCTGTTTGTAGGTAATGTCTCCACTGTCATAATTAGTTATGAATGAAAGAAGAAATTAGAGCTATTTGGAATTGTGTTTTAAAGTACAAAAATTTGTATCACAGTGATCACCAAGTTTTTGATAAGGCATGAGATAATGATGCTTCATTCTTACATGTTTTGATATACTCTTTAAACCCTTCTATGAGTACTAGCAAAAAGGGGACAACAAATCTAGCTTTTAATTTCCCAAAGCATTATGGATAAAATTTACTCTTACTCTTAATAATTAAAAGCCAAGTGCTTCATTATAGAGGCATTTTTGCATTGATTTTTTGAGTTTTGAATAAATATTATCATGTGCCTAAAAGGACAAATTAGTATAGAAATTGTTGTTAAGAGTGGCTTCTTTTCAATTAAAAAAAGAACAAAGAAGTGGAAATAAGTGATTACCCCCACAGTCGTGTTCATTAGTATTAAACAGCCTTAATAAGAATGTGTACTAAAAACGTCTCCTTCTTAATGCTTGTGGAAGTCAATACCTTGAATTGTATCCAAAGATTTTTTTTTTAAAGTAATACAAAACTATTTAGTGTTCACAGCCTGGCCTTATGTTTCCACAAGGACAACGTAAGTTTAAGTTCACAAGGTAGAATACCTTGCAAATGCTCCTAATGAAATTCTCTGGGCGCTCTAGGTCTACGCCACCACTAAACTCCACAATCTACAATTTGGTGAAAGACAAAAACTTGGATCCCATTCACTCCAACCATTAACAAATGGAGGGTTATGGGGGGGGAAGCAGGTGGGGGGATGGGTGAGCCTGGTGGTGGGTATTGTATTGCATGGAGCACTGGGTGTGGTGCATAAGCAATGAATCTTGGAACAGTGAAAAAAATAAAATTAAGATGCTAAAAAAAAGAATTAAGCATTCAAAAATACATTATGGGCTAAATGTAATTTTCAGCTTGTATTATACAATTGTGAAAAAAATCAAGGGTTTTCGTTTGTTTTTAGGAGTACCAATGTGTGTGTGTGCTCAACAGCCCTTGGTGTGAAGGTCTTCTCATTGTAACCATTCATGGGAGTGTGTCTTAGGACTACACGGCAGGTCTCACTTACACTCCTTTATAACTGAGGATGTAGGACAGCCTTTCATAGGCTTTTGGATGTTGGTGTATCTTCTTTTATGAAGTGTCTCTTTAAGTCTTACGCCCATTTATGTTGAACTTTTTTCCCCCTTAATATTAAGTTATACGAATTCTTTATGTAATCTAGATAGAAACTCCTTTCCAGTTACATACATCGAGAACACTTTCTCCTGCTCAATGACATGTCTTTTAATTTTCTTCACCATATCATTTAAGGAGTAGAAGTTTTTAACTTTGAGGAAGATACATTTATACATTTTAATGCTTTCTACTTTTTTTGTCCTGAGAATTCTCTGCATACATCCAAACTGCAGGTTTTTCTTTGTGCTCTACTGGGCTCTCTCATTTTAATGCTGAACATACATACAAACACCTAAGGAAGACCTTCACGATTAAACGAGCTCAGATCTAATAACCTGTTGTTTATCCATTACGGTCTGTTCAGCTAAGCTGTCAGTTCATTCACAAAACTACTCCAAATGTTATGAGGACAACACTGGTCTCTTCCTCTGCCTCAGATTTGTCAACGGGAGCTGCGTGACGCGGTACCACAGACGGTGCAGCCGAAAGAGCAGAAATGTCTTCTCTCACAGTTCTGGGGGCTGGAAGTCCAAGAGCAAACTATCGAAAGAGCTGGTTCCTCCTGAGGCCTCTCTCCTTGGCTTGCAGGCTCCTGCCTTCTCACTGGGGTCTCCCTCGGTGTGCACACCCTGGGTCCCTCCCTCTTCTTATAAAAGGACCAGACTTACTATATTAGGACCCACTCTTTGACCTCACTTAACTTTGTTTGCCTTCTTAAAGGCTCTACCACCAAATACAGTCACCTTGGGGGTTAGGATGTCAATATATGAATTTGGACAGGGACAAAACTGAGTCCAGAATAACCACTCAAGATACTTTCCATTCAGAGAGTATGTTCATGGGCAATGAAAAAATTAGTGGGGAAATGTCCAGTAATCATAGCTCCATTTCATTGAATCTAAGAAGTAATGGAGTGTAAATTGTATCTTACTTTCGGAAACATTAAGAGGGGGGCAGGGAAAGCGTATTTATGAATCAGTGATGAAAAGCAGTCTGATGCAAGTGGTTTCCAGATTTGAGATTCATATCAAAATCAAATCAAAAACAAATCAAAACCAAACAAAACGTTTCAATACCACCAGCTCACATGGATATTGAAGCATTACAACTAGGGAAAACCATTGTAAAAGTAATGGCAGTTCTTCCAGCAAAGGAGCACATACATGGACATGAATGTAGGGTTATGGACCAGAGCCAGCTGAGACAACAGAATGTGGGAATCCCTGCTCTAGTACATGGTGAAGGCCTGAATTTGAGGTCCACGGGCACTAGAGAGAAGAGGAAAGTTAAATAATAATAATAAAAAAAGTACGCACTGCAATAAAACAGACCAAATCTTTCTACTTTTGTATGAACTGCACTTGCTTTGCGTGAGGACGGAGTCAGAGGGGTCCACCACTTCTGACTGTAGTCCATGTCAACAAGGAAGCAAGACCTGTACCAGCCAAAGGTAGAAGTTCAGGTTCTGCTGGGATGCAGCCCAGTGAGGAGAATTCTGAGCCACCTCCAAGATTCAGCACTGAGAGCAGATGCCAGGCCAGGCTGGAGGCTGGGCTGGGAACAGGTGTACCTGTAAGAAGAAAGCAAGCGTGCGTGGTGGAGCACAGCGGGATGCAGCGCCAGGTCACCAGGGAGGGGGCACCGTCATCAGTAAGGCTGCCTGTATTTTTGCATATGGTAGTGCCACCAATTACATATCTCCATATAACTGTAGGCATAGAGTGCTGGATCCACCTTACAAATTATAAGGACGGCAGGTGGAGCAGGTATATGCCAAGAAAGACGACACCTGGCAACTCCTTGCCTGGAAGAATTCATAAGAACCACTCAGAGGGAAGGACTTCACCGATAAGAGAAGGTGTTGTGTGAGCTGATTCTTTTTTTTTTTTTTTAAGGAATTTTTTTTTTTTTTAGATTTTATTTATTTGACAGAGGGAGAGAGATCACAAGTAGGCAGAGAGGCAGGCAGAGAGAGAGAGGGGGAAAACAGGCTTCCCGCTGAGCAGAGAGCCCGATGTGGGCCTTGATCCCAGGACCCTGAGATCATGACCTGAGCCGAAGGCAGAGGCTTTAATCCACTGAGCCACCCAGGCGCCCTGAGGTGATTCTTATTACAGAAAAATGAATCTACATGCGTTCCTTCAGTTCCTTTCTGGAAATGATTGTCTTAGAGTCTTCCTAGCTCGGAGATACTTGCTCTCACCATTCCAGAGCCCCGGTAGCTTGGCAGAAGCAATGTGTCAGGGGCCACACACCTGCAGGGGTGCCTGGCCCGGCCCTGAGCCTGCAGACCCGCTCTCTGTTCACTGTAACAGAGTTAGAACCGCATACATGTCATCCTCAGTCCTGAGAAATCGCATACAGTGGAAGTGGAAACAACTCTCCCTGTAAATCATTTATACCTGGTTGCCTGAACAACTGGGAGATTGGAAAACCCAAGACCACCATGGAATCTGCACCTCACGAGGCTGGGGCTTCCAGGCAGAAATGCAAGGGTGCCGTCCACGACGGGCAGGCTGGGTGAAGCATCCTGCAGCTGTGTTCATTCCAGCCCCGGGGGGTGCACTCAGTAGGGCAACGTGATAGAGCAGGTGCTTTGGGTGAGGATACACGCAGTCAGTCTGCGGGCTGTCGGCAGCGTTCTCTCCGTCCCCTGGGGCAACTCACCTAACCTCTCTGTGCCTCGGGCTGCTCATGTAAGACATAGAGCTTACAACAGTGAACCAGAGATGTATTTGTGAGGGTGGCAGGTGCTAAATATTAGACGGATTTGATGATGCACTCACAAATACTAAATATATGGGTGCCTGGGTGGCTCAGTGGGTTAAAGCCTCTGCCTTTGGCTCAGGTCATGATCTCAGGGTCCTGGGATCGAGTCCCGCATCGGGCTCTCTGCTCAGCAGGGAGCCTGCTTCCTCCTCTCTCTCTGCCTGCCTCTCTGCCTACTTGTGATCTCTCTCTCTCTGCCACATAAATAAATAAAATCTTTTAAAAAAATTAAATATGAATAAAATATTAAAAAATAAAACATCAGCTCTTACAATTATTAACCTTAGCAAGTTTGATCATTTAGTCTTAGCCACCCAGTGACCCCGTAGCGTGAACGCAGTCATTTTTCTAATGAGGAAATGAGGCAGCTCATTTGGAATCACAGGGGTCACCAGGGGGTAGCAGCTGCTGTTCCAGGCTCAGGTCCTTCCTCCCACGGGCCCGGGCCCGGACAAGGAACACATGGGGAGAGGGAACGAATGACCCCTGAGGGCCGGCGGTCCCTGAACGCCGTGTGGTTCGGGGACCGCCCTGTGTCGGAGGCTCGCTGTGACGTGCAGGGTCCCGTGCCTGGGGACGGGCGGCTACCGCGCTGTGAGGCGTGGGAGCGGGAGGCTCAGCAGGCTTCTCCCACCAGCCACGGCCACGGACGGTACCGAGGGGCAGAGAAAATGTGAGCTCAGGTGTGTCTAGTTGGAAGGATGAGGCTCTTCCTGTACCATGGAAGCAGAAGAGAGTCAAGGTGTGAGTGGCTAAGGGGAGGGTGCAGGCAAGGGTCGGAGCGAGGCCGGAAACACGGTGACTGGCTTTGCTTCACTAGAGACTTCTGGAAAACCCCACCGGACAGCCTGGCCTGGAGTCCTGGCGTTGTGGGCTGTCCCCTGAGCACTGCCTGACACGGCCACGGTCTTGAGCAGAAACCAGAGACTCTGCAGCTTCCCAAACATCGGCAGTGATAAAGTGCCAAGCACGGTCGAGTGAGGTCGTCCGGACACCCGCTTGCAGGAGGGGTACAAAGTGCCTTCCCGCCAGGCCCCAGCTGCTCCAGCACATCAGCAAAGCCATGTCACCGACGGCATCTGTGAGTGCAAGACGGGACAAAAAACGACATAAGGATAACTGACCCAAGTCATCGAAATGTCGCGGGTAGAGAGAATTCTTGCCTGTAAGCCGTGGGCGAGCGGGGTCCTCCCAGGAATGGCCACGCCCAGGAGACGAGCCACGAGGCAGCCGTGAACGTGGCCGCGGAGGCAGCTGTCCTCGGATGCTCGCTCCGACAGCTGTGCAGCGCGTGGGGGCCGCGTGGGAGCCGCGGCGGGGTGGGGGTCACGGGGCTCAGCTTAGAGCCATCTGAGAAGAAGCATCTCTCTGTCTCGCTGCGGGCTGGGCAGCGGGGGCTCCTTAGGCACCCTGCTCCCCCCCATGTCCCTTCTCTGCGGTCGGATGAAATGGGTCTCACCTGAGAGATGCGGAGACGCCTCGGTCCGGATGAGCCGACAGCCCCGGAGAGAGGTTCTAAACCCGAGAGGGGTCCGCGGGAGCAAAGGCGGCTTCACAGCCCAGGACTGCAGATCGCGGCGTCGCTCTGTTCTGTCTGACGGCGCTGACACAAACCTGGGAGTCAGGCGCCGTCTGCCTTACTAAGGTGGGCGAGCGCGTGGATGGAGAAGCACTCGGAGCGGCCCGCTTGCCCTCTGCAAGGTGAAGCATGGTGCGTGTGCGCAGGGAGGGTGGGCTTCAGGGAGGAGGAGGGACGATCCGTGAGCCCGGAGCAGCTCGGCCAAGGCTCCGGGCTTCCCTTCCCTTACCCTGGACACCGGCTGCCCCGCGGGGCTCTGCCTGGAATGGAATGAAGCAAAGGGGGTCATCGCAGCCCCTCCTGCCCTAGCCCTTCGGTGGCCGAGAGTGCGCGCCTCTCCAGCGCGCGGAAGGGACACAGAGAAGAACCAGCGGAGGGGAGAAGACAGGCTGTGCAAAGGGGAGACGAGTCGAGAGATTCGCCGCCTCGCGCACCGCCCGCGCCCACATCGCCCTCTTTCCCTGGGAGCCGGCAGACCTCCCAGGCGAGCGTGTTCCAGGGCCAGACGGGCCAGGGGCGGCCGCCCCCGGGGATTTTCCAGGGATCACGAGCAATTAGAGGCTGCGTATCTCCGCACGGGCAGCGGGCAGCCGGCGGGCGGTCCGGGAAGGGCTGGGGTGCCGCCGCCCAGGAACGCAGCTGCGCCCCCGGGAAGGAAGCGTGGGAGCCTGCGGCGGCCGCTGGCTCCCGGGCCCACGCGCGGGGGGTGCCCCCGCCCCGC
>LNAC01000054.1:4895758-5007966 GCA_002007465.1 Ailurus styani
CCGCAGAGCCTCGCGGCCTCGGGCGCTGTGGGGCGCAGCTGGGTGCGGGCACAGACGCTTCTGAGGGCGGCCCGGCCTGAGCGCTCGGGCATGCGGGTCCTGCCGCCCTGATCCCTGCCGCGCCCCGCCTTCTCCCGCCCTGGGCCAGACCCGCAGCCTCCACCCGGTACTTCAGGTGGCCTGACTGTCCTGGCTGAGCCCCGAGCAGAGCAGGGTGGATCGCTGTGCGTGTCCGTGCTGCCCGCGTCACCGCGTGTAGACATCGCCAGGCCCCCGGCAGGAGGAGGAACACAGGTCTCTCTGGCCCACACGGATGGCCGGCCCTGCCCCCTGGGCATCCACACGTTCCTGCCGCACCGGGGAGGCCTTTGAGGGAAATGGCTCTTGGGATGTGTCCCTGTAGCCGTCCACACCTGCTGGCCGACCCAGGCAGTGCGCTCCCATCCCCAAGAGCCCGGCTGCCTCAGTTTCTCAGTATGGGCAACAGTGGCTCCGCAGAGTCAGGACCCCCGGCACTGAGAGACCGTGGCCCAGGGTCCTGCCCTCCACTGGTGACGGTACAAAATGGAATTACAACCCACTCCTGTGCTTTAGAGGGAGGGGAGCCCCGGAGGTCACAGGCAGCCCCCCGGGGCCCTCACCGCTCTGCAGACCCCGCACCCCGAGGCAGAGGTCTGTTTTCTGGAACCGGAGCTGATGTGCTGCGCTGACGCTGACTTCGGTTTCAGGACTTCCTGCAGAGCACACGGTGTGTCCAGGAACCCAGGGTGCCTGGGAAGGGGACGCGGGTGTGCTCTGTCTACGTGCGGGTCCCAGAGGAGCTCTTGGAAGTGTCCGTGAGGGGGGGGCTTGTATCTCGAGAATCCTTCTTGGAACTGTCTGCTTGGAGCCGATCTCCGAAGACCTTCTCCCCTGCCTTGCGGTGCAGCGGGAGGGAGGCCTTGCCCTGTGGGGAGACCCCACCTGTGTTCCTGGTTGGCTGTTCCAGAGGCATCAGACGGTGGTCAAAGAACGGGGCAAAGGGAAAGGAGATCATTGTGAAGCCCGATGCCGAGGACCAAGAGGAGAAGCTGGGTTTGGGGGGAGACTGGTTGCATGACTCACTTTAATAAAAATGGCAGTTTATCTGGAAAGACGTGCACGCAGTGCAATCAGCATTGTACCTCTGCCTGATTTCGGGGCGTTGGCTCCATGTCTCTGTGTGAAGGAGGAGGAGGGCTCGGTGGGACTCAGTGACAGGGACGCCCATGCACCCCAGCTTGCCCGCTGCCTCTTCTCCACAGGCTCCTGCAGGGCTGGACAGGCTGTTCAAACGTGCCCCCCCCCGCCCCCGACAGACTCCAGGACTCCTAGAACAGAGCAGCGGCCGGAAGGACACACACCCGTCAGATTCCAGCTATTTCCATGCTCCGCTGACACCCACACAGCGTTGGCCGGGCACCGAAGGACGTGTCTGCAGCTGCCACCAGGCCGCTGGCCAGCAGCTGCTCCGGCCGGAGCCCAGAGAGGGATGGCGGCCCCCATGACGCAGCCAAGGGGCCTCGCACTTCCTCAGTGGGATCTCTCCCCACGAGCCTGAGCTTTGGAGGGGGCCTGGGTGCGCAGGGCGGGCCACGCCAGCGCCAGCTCCGGCTTTCCGCGGCGTCTGGGGACCTGTCCCGGTGTGGCGGGCCACCAGCACCAGCTGCCCTCTTAGTCTCCAGCTTCTCACCCAGTGCTGGGCTGCCGCCTGGGGCCACTGCAGAAAATGCTAGAGACGAAGGAGAAACCAGTGGTGGAAAGCGCATAAAGCTTAATACTTTCCTGCTCAGTTTCTGCATCTTGAATGAACCGAAGCTGCTTGACCTATCTGGCGGTCCGGCTCTCGAGCGTGGGGAGCAGGAATGGGCGTCGTCGAGGCCCTGTTCTCCTTCTCTGCACGGCTGGCCTCCCCGTCTCCTGCACAAGTGTCCTCTCTCAGGGTCTCGGGGGACTGGGGCCCCTCTGTGCCCCGACGCCTCTCCGTCGCCGGCCCTGGCAGACTGTGGGCTCTTCCCAGTTCACCCACCTCCGCCACTCGCATGAGGTCGCTAGGGCGGCCACGACAAAGGGCCACCCTGAAACAACAGAGAGTGACCGTCCCACGGTTGGGAAGCAAAAGCCCAAATCAAGTTGTCAGCAGGGCGGTGCTCCTGCCGACGGCTCTCGGCGCTCTTCGGGGGGAGGTGAGGGGGCCATGGCCCTGCACTTGTGTGGCATGCCCTCCTGGGCTCTTCCTTCTGCGCACGTCTACCTCTTTGTCTCAGGGTCCCCGTTTGATGAGAAGGGCCGTCTTACAGGGAAGAGCCACCCCAGGGACCACATTGTAAGGATAACCTGTTTCCAAATAAGCTCACATCCCGAGGTACTGGGAGTGAGGACGTCAACACATCCTTCCAAAGGGATGGAACAGGGCGCCTGGGTGGCTCAGTGGGTTTAGCCTCTGCTTTCAGCTCAGGTCATGATCTCAGGGTCCTGGGATTGAGGCCCGCATTGGGCTTTCTGCTCAGCAGGGAGCCTGCTTCCTCCTCTCTCTCCGCCTGCCTCTCTGCCTACTTGTGATCTCTCTCTGTCAAATAAATAAATAAAATCTTTAAAAAAAAAACAACACAATCAAACACACACAAAAAAACAAAGGGATGGAACACAGTCCTTAACGCTTCCAGGCACACACGTTACACAAATGTTTCCACAATCCCGTGAGTTCTATGTCCCTGTCCCTACTGACACCAGTGGAAGCCAAGCCTCAGGAAGGTCAACAAGTGAGTGGACTAAGGTCCTAGACATCGAGGTGGCTCATTCCGGATCATTCTGACCTTTCGTGCATTTACTCTGCCCCTTCCACACAGGAGAAAGTCTGTGACATCGCCATGGTTCTTCAAGATTCAACTCCATTGCCACCTTCTCCAGAGACGGCCCCAAATTCTGTAATTAACCGCTTTGTCCTAAGATTTGTCCACCTTAGCAAAACATTTTCCCACTTACCTACATTCAGTCCTGTAGACTATTCTATGAGTTCATTATCAGCTCACGTTGTTTTGGGGTTTTTTGTTTTGTTTTGTTTTGTTTTTGGCTTTTTTATTTTGCTTTGTTTTACCTTCAAGAATGATTTACCTTAGTGCAGAACGCAAGCCTGTGCATGTATAGGCCCCCGTCTGCACAAAACCTTAGCAGGAGTGCCAAGGCCACTGTGTTACCCTCAGGCTGTCTGTTTTGCTGCCCATTAGAAAAAGGAACCTTCGTTTTTTTCCATTAAACGAAGTTCAGTGATGTATGTGTTTTCCTAGATGCAATAACATTTTATTTCTGAAGTCAATTTTATTTCTTCCTATTGCTGCTATGGAAACACAATGGTTTTGGAGAGAAAAAAATGTAGCATATATTAAGATAATGAGTGGAACGATATCAGCAATGTAAATTCTTCTCCCTAGACTCCTTGTCAATAATGGGTTCTAGTCTCCACCCAAAATAGAAACAGGATCTGTGCTTAAATTTGGCAGCTCCAGAACATAAATATTTAAATGTAGCCAGTGTGACTTTCTGTAAGGAAGAAATTGTATTGTACCTAAAGGGAACTATTCATCTGGCGAACATTTATGTGTCACATACTATGTATAGATGTTATGGAAGCTGACATAAATGCCGGACGAGCCATGGTTTGGGCTGTTGGGGTGCGGTGATCCGGAAGGCATGACACACGAGTACAGTGTGATGGGAAGGACCTGTGTGTTCAGTGCACACAGACAGGTGCAACCAGGAGGGCACAGAGCTCAGAGTCTCCACTTAGCTGAGGAAGCAGAGATTGGATGCTAGGGAGGCTAATGCAGCTAGTGTTTATGGAGCAGAAATGTTGGAGAGGAGAAGGCTGCACAGAAAAGGAGGCCCGGAGACCTACAGAGTCCCCTGGAGTCTCTGGTCAATTCCAGACCTACGTGTGTGCATGACAGGAAATTACCCCCTGGGGCTGGGAAGAACAGCCGAAAAGTGGGCAGCTCACAGGACTTCTGCTGTCCCACCAGCCAGAGCAGAAAGACAGAAGAACATGAGGGACAACCAGGAAATCCCAGAGGGGTCATTAGAACTCATCAAAAAGCTGCACCAGACTCACTCTGACAGATTATAAAAGCAAGCCTTGAAATGGTCCAACCGATATGAAATAACTTCTCTGTGTCACAAAACAAAACCCAGCACTCTGAAGAATACAACATAATCCAAGATCCAGTAATATAAAACTCACTATGTCCAGCATCCAGTAAGAAACGATTGGAAATGTAAAGATGTGGGGAGCTATGACTCATAACCACGAGAAAAAGCAACCAGTAGGAAGACATCCATAAATGACCAAGATTATGGAATCAGAAGACAAGAACACTGATGCAGTGGAGATGTGATGGAACATTGCACCGCTGGGAAGTACAGAAACTTCTTTTAGAGCCTGGGAAGTGGAAGTTCAGAAGCCACATTTGTAGTCTTTCTGTAATACTGTTGGTCTGTGACCTGGACGATGTCTGGCACATGTCATGCCCCCCAAAGAAAGTAATGTCTGCACAGGTCCCAACCCTGTCTGTCCTGCTCAGAAGTTGTGAGCAGAAGTTGGTCTTGGAACTGAGATGCTCTATTGTCTTGACCAACTGTTGCGGTGGTAAGGACTGATATCAGTCTAGTGTGTGTGTGTGTGTGTGTGTGTGTGTGTGTGTGTGTGTGTGTGTGTGAGAGAGAGAGAGAGAGAGAGAGGGAGAGAAAGAGAAGCCCAGAGGATGTTATCACTGCAACAAAAAACAAACAGATGAAAAAACAAACAAAACCTAGCAAACAGATTTAAAAAAAAAAAAAAGACTCTGCCGTGATGTGATTTTATAGATCTTATCTAAAATAAACCTAATTAATCTACATATTAAGATCTTTATATTTTATTCTTATATATGAACATTTTGTCCTGTGGTGTCTTTGATTATTTGCTCTGCACTGATTTTTCTAGATTAATTTGAATAACATAATCATTTTAAGATGACATATCTAGTCTCTTTTCACATTGCCCATTGTCTGTCTTCTTTGTCTTCCTTTACTTTTCTCCAGTTTTTCTTATTCATTCTGGAAGGACTTTAAAATTTACCATCAGATCACGAATTCTATTTTTATATATCAACTCTTTCTTAGTGCATGCCATGCAGTCTTTGGTTCTGATGTTGATTTTTTCCTTTTCCTTTTATCTTACCTCATGCATCCAGTTTCCTTTTCGTTCTTGCCTATGATCTTTATATACATTAATCTATTAATTAACCCAACAAACACTTACCCCCTGCCTGCTATGTGCCATGTACTGTTCTAAAGCCCAGAGAGTTCAGCAGACAATAAATAAGACAGAGATCTTCACCCTCCTCGAGTTGGCATCCTCATGCAGAGACATATCTTCAACCAACCCATCAAACAAATGTGTCATCGTCAGAGAGGGCTTTATCATCAGATAGCGATAATTACCTTGGAGAAAGACATCACTGGGAAGGAAGCAATGAACCAGCCATGAATCGCAGTCAGGGAGATCTTGAAAAGCAAAGGTCTTGGCACACGTCCTCTCTGGCTTGCTTGAGGAGCAGGAAGGCCAAGGTGGTTATAGAAGAAAGAAAACCGTGGAAGCAGACAGCACAGGCTGGGGGGATAGGGAAGAATAGGTGGGGCCTGGCAGGCTGTTGTGATTACATTGTGTTCTGTGCTGAGAACAGAGGGCAGGTGGGAAGAGCAGAAGGAAGGGTAGTCAGAGCAGTAAGCCACGTGGAACATGAGGAAGAGGTTGACCATGGAGGAAGAGTCAAGACAATAAGCAATTCTAAATATATCTTGACGTCAACAGGGTTTGCTGATGGAGTGTTTGCGAAGTTAGCAAAGAGAGGAGTAAAACATGAACAACTACAATTTTTGGCCTCAGTGTCTGGAAGAATGGAGTTTTTCCTTGACAGAGATTGGGAAGCAGTGAGTAGGGGCTTATCCAGAGCGCTGTTGGTGGCGGTGGGGGTTTCCATGTCCAGGAGACATCCAAGTGGATATTTTAAGCGCATAGATGGAGGTGTGAGAAGATGAATGTATGAGTCTGGGTTCTAGGATGGGGCCAGGACTGGAGAAATAGGTTTGGGTGAAATCAGTATGTAAATAACAATTAACGAATGAGATCACCAAGAGAAGAGAAAAGATGTCCAAACATCGAATCCATGGGAACCCCAGAGTTCAAAAGTCAGGACATGAGGAGGAACCACCAAAGACTGAGAAGGGATGAGCAAGGAGAAAGAAATCCCAGCAATCCGTGATGTCAGGAAGCCAAAAAAAAAAAATGAGCCTCTGTGCTAAATGCCACAGATAGGCCGAATGGATGAGAATGAGGATGAGAATTGCTCGGTGCTGTCTCTCTGTCTCTGTTTTTTCTATTTGTCCTTTTGTTCTTTATGAGGTCTGTCTTTTCCTCTGGGGATGCTGAGCATGGTTTCTCAAATTTTACCCATATTTTCCTCCTTTAAGGTTTAAGGTCATGTCTTTTATCTCTGGATTTTTTTTTTTTTAATCAAAAACATGAAGTTGCTCTTTCCCTTTGCTGACTCTGAAAGATGAGCTGTCGCTTAGCCTCCAACTAATCTCTCCTTGGTTGATGATCCAATCCTTTCTCAGATACATAGCCACAGGGCAAGTCACAGACAGTATCTGGCCCAATTTCGAGTGTCTGGTAAGATTTCCCCCGGTTGCTTCTGTTCCGCTGGGGCTCAGTCTGCAATTCTCCCTGCCCTGCTCCACGTCCAGGAGGGCAAATGAGATTGGCTCTTTCTGGATGACTCAGCTGGTTTGTCATTGTTGCCGGAAAGCAGGCAGAGGAGAAACAGGGGACGCGAGCCAAAGCCAGACCGAGCGGGTGGGTAGCAGCCCCGCTGCAGGCAAGGGGAGAGAGAGATGAGCACTCGCTGTGCTGTGACCCAGTGGGGTCCTTCAGGAATTTCCATCCACAGACACGCGGCGCCCGAATTCCTCTTGTCCCCACCCCCCACCGGCACGTACCTACAAAGGCAGTCACTGTCTGCGTTCCGTCCACGAGTCCTCGGGGTGGTAGTCCTTCTACAGACCCAGCGGGGATCCCGAGGGATGTGGGAAGAAAGAGGGCTCTGCTCCAAGCCGTTTTTCTACTTGGTGAGTTTTCAGGGGACACAGAGCCGGGTCCTCTGCCCCAGGAAGGGGGTGGAACTGGTTGAAGAACTTCCTTAAATGTAAGTACAGATGTTCTATCTCCAGACACTGAGTATGTGACAGCCAACAGACCCATTTCTCGGCCCACTGCCTAGTGGTCTTGGAAAGTCCCATCATGATTGAACAATAGGTCGCTGTCAGTCTTTGTTTTCAGGATGCTTGTGAGTTTTCTTCACGTTCCCTGTTCTAATGGAAATTACTGTCTTCCCCCTCCTTCCCACCCCTCACATCTAACTCACCAACAACTCCAGGGTCTTAGATCCACGAGCATGTTCACTTATTTCTGTATCAGCTGCAACTCTCCTTGTCACCACCGTATCCCCCGTCCTCCCTAACCCAAGCTAACAAATTATCTAAATGGGCTTCTTATTTCCTTTCTTTCCAGATCATCAATTTGTTGGCACATAAGTCAGAGCGATCTTTTAAGAACATAGAATTTATAACAGCAACCCCACCACCACATAGACACCCTGCTTAGAATCTTAAACCTTCCCTTGTTTCCTGCCCCATGTGCAATAAAATGCAAATTCTTTAGCCTGGTGTACAAAACCCTCCTATGGGTTCCTTACAAGCTTTCTGAGCTCAGCAGCACCGCCTCCTCCTCCGGCCTCCCTCCCCTCCCACTCCAGGTGTGCCGGCTCCTCCTGGCACTTGACAACCTTACTAAGCTCATCCCCTCCCTGGGACACTTGCACTGGCTTTTGCTTTGCCTGGGACCTGTTCGTATTTCTGCATAATAGTTACTGTTATGGGACATTTCCCTGGTTTCTTTACAGTCCTTCTACTTTCGGGCTCAGTATTCTGATTTTTTTTTTCTTGTTGTTTCAATAGCATATTTTGTGGTCTTTTTCAATATTCCATCCTAATGATGTAGAATACTGTCTGGTGTAAAAAAAAATTAGGTATTTGTTGAAAGAGTGGATAGATGGATGGATATACGGATGCACGGGTAGGTGATGGACGGGTGGATGGATAAATTTGGAGAAAAAAAATCACCTGGGAGTAAGTCGACCAGATGTCATTTCAAAATAAGCCTATTTAACTGAACTTTCTTTTTTTTTTTAAAGATTTTATTTATTTATTTGATAGAGAGAGAGATCACAAGTAGACAGAGAGGCAGACAGAGAGAGAGAAGGAAGCAGGCTCCCTGCTGAGCAGAAAGCCTGATGTGGGGCTCAATCCCAGGACCCTGAGATCATGACCTGAGCTGAAGGCAGAGTCTTTAACCCACTGAACCACCCAGGCGCCCTTAACTGAACTTTCTTATGCAGAACCTTAAAACCTCTCAGTTTGGATTGTTTAGACACTAGAAGTTTACATTTTAGTTTTTATTGTCAGATATGTCAATATTAATTAATTAAGTTTAATTATTTAAGTATTAATTAAGTTTGAAAAACTATTTGTCCCATAAAAATCTGCTAATTTCATACAATCATTAGGTAGCTTTGGGACAATCTGATGGGGGGGCAGAGGGACATTAACTCACATCTGCTGCATATTTACTACGAATCCAATCCTACTGCATACAGGACTGCATATTGCATATGGAAGACGCCCCAAACTAAAAGAGATCAAACACATACTTACACACGTACAGACATAAATCTATAGGCTCGTGGAACTTGCAAGGTGGTTGAAGAGGCAGGACATAAACTATCAAGACGAATTAAATTCTACATTCAGTATTAACATGAGAACAATGTTTCAGAGACAGAAGGTATGGGTGTGGACTGAGTTGGTGGAGAAATGCAGAGTTGTGGGTGTTGCTGGGTGTGAGGGATAATGGGAAGTCCGCACAGCGGAGGGAAAATGCTACAAGTGGGCGATGTCTGCGGGCAAAGTTGGGTGTGTGTTCCCTCTGACAGGTCTCTGTCTACACCGCAGGCAATTAGCAAAGATTACTTTGTTTCTTCCAATTACTTTCTTTCAATATGGATTCCACAGCTCGAAGCACATGCGCACCAAAGGTCGAAAAACTTTCATTGCTACTGTCCTTTGTCTTGCATGCCGTTCCTCCAAAGCTGGTCCAGATGCTGACCCATTTCACAGTTGTACAAGTTTTAGGCACTTGGTCTTTGATCCTGGCCCTTCTGGGTTGCCGTGGCCAGGCTGAACCTGTGAGGCTCCTTAGACGAGAGTGATTCTGTCCCAGGCCGGGTGACTAAGATCTCGCTGCAAGCGCCCCTGGAGGCTGATGGAGGCAGGGCCTGAGTCCCAGCCAAGACCAGCTTCGGGCTGGGTGCTGGGTGGAGCCTTCTGCCTGGGGAACAGGCTGGTCTGACATGAAACAGCACAATCGTTTCTACTCTGAAAGTCAACACCCCCTGTATTTAAACACTCTCTCTTCCGCTTTCTCACCGCATGCCCTGGGCCAGCTCGCTTTTCTTAGCGGAACTCCCGTTTTCCCCGTAATCCGGGAATTTAAAAAAATACTTCCACAAGATTGTTTTCTGGCTCAAAATCATAATGAAACAGTATTGGGGTCAAACCCTTGCTGTCTCTAAAGCACTTCAATGCATGTTAAACTTCATATATACTCTGAAGAGATGCCCACATTTACATCCAATGTTAGGCTCAAATTTGCTTGACCAGACTAACCGGCCACTTGCCCAAACTCCAGGGCTTTTTAAAACAATGCCCAGGTGCTCGTCGCTTTCCATCTAGCGTACTCGGAGGGCCAGGGGTTGTCCAGACCTCTCTGCTGGGGGTTTTCCGCCTGTGGGTGTCTAATAAAGCCCCGTCTGGGTATCTGCTTTGCTCTGGTGATGGAGCACCAGGCTTTTCTGAGAATGAAGAACACAGGATTTATTTCCCTGGAATGTCTGGCATGTGTCTTCAGATGCCGGGGGTATGCACTACACTATTATTAAGGTACAACTGCGCCCTAGGACTCTCCAAGGAAACACTGCCGGAAAACATAGATAATCCTGGTCTTCCAAAGGCAAGTGTAGACACATGACAAGGGAGAGCCTTTGAGCGAGCAGGCCCTTCTAGTCATATCAGCTCAGGGGGACAGTGTTGCTGCTCACGGGCAATCTGAGAACACAGTTCTGACTCTGAACAAACAAACCAGCAGAAGTCCCATGTGCTGCTCTGCGATGATGGTCCTTGTTTTGATTTCATCCTAGACACACGGCATAAGCTGTGGTCCCAAGTAAAAGGGAAATTAAGAAGCCCCTACCTCCCAGGCACACCTTGCTAAGAATCTGCATTCTGAAAACAGCAGGATGAGAAGCAGGAATTCTCATTCCCAGACACAAGTGAGGATTGATTCCAAGTTCAGTGACATTTGGAATCTCGCATCTCTGGGGCATTAAAGGTTGGGGGGTGGGGTTTATCTCCTCCCCCGCCCAGGACAGAAGTTTGAGGGGGCAGTGGAATAGAAAATAGGGCCACACGAGCACCCTAGCAGGGCCCGGGAAGGAGGCATGCCATGTCTGACCTCTGCAGGGGAGAGGACAAACACTCCCCTGGTCCCGTGGACCAGCAGGCAAATTCAGGAGAGGTCACAGACACAGCCCAAGGAAGAGAGTTCAGAAATTCCACTCCCCAAACAAAGAATCAGCAGAAAGTCTTATAGTAAGATCATTAATACGATTATCTTTATTCTGAAAACCTAACTTCAGGCAGTATTGTCAAGCACAGATTCCTAACCCAATGTGGTGAAGTCTCTGTTGTCTATATTTGTATATAAGCCCCACGGAAAGACCAAATTGATGCCCATCCTGTCCTGAGCACCACCCCCCACACATGTGCGCGCACACACAGGTGCACACAGAGATGGACACCCCGACACGGACACACACACACACACGCACAGACCTACACCGACACACGGACACACACACACACACACACACGCACAGGCTTACACCAACCTACACCCCGACATGGACACACACACACACACACACGCACAGGCCTACACCGACCTAGACCCTGACACAGACACACACAAACACATAGGCTAGCACAAACACACACACATCTACTTTGCTGTTTTACTTCTGATCTGATTAGTCCTGACCCTCTGAATTAAAAAAAAAAAAAAAAAAGGGCAACTGGTATGTGCTCAATCTTACAAAACCCAGACTGGATAAAAGGTATTTATAAAAGCCGGCTTCTTCAAGAAATATCTAACTCCTTGGAAATTTTTAAAGAAAGAAAGAAATATCCCACTGAATTCAGAGAATGCTGTCTATTTACCTGGGCTTCTCTGAGGACGTTGCCGTGAGCAGCGTTCCCCAGGAAGCAAATCTGTCTTTGGAGGAGAGATGCGCCAGCACCTTCCGAAATGGGCCGAGGGTTTGCCCAGTGCTCTCGTGTCATCGCAGACCTGTCCTGACATTGCCTGCAGCAGGCGGGATAAAGCAGCCCCGCTGAGGGCGCTCCGAGCACTCACGGGCGTTTTATGAATCTTAGGCTGCAAGATGGATTGTCCCGAAAGCGGCAAGCCTGCAGCACTCACCCGTCCTCCTCCTCCTCCTCGGTAAATGCCGCTTCCATCTGATTCTCAGCTTATTTACGGATTGTGCTCAGGGCCTGCAAATGGCAGATTTACGGAGCTTCTTACTACGATAACTGGTCCTCGAAGCCCCATTCAGACACCTATTCTCAGGATTTGCCTGCAGTGGTGTTCTTTCTTGTGAAATGAAGCTGGAATGTGTTGAGTTACACAAGGGGGTTCCAGAATCCAGGCTAAGAGGCGCACTCGCTGCTTCGAGATAAGATAACAGGTGCAGTCCTCACCAGGACTTCATACGTTTTCATCGTTTGCATGTTACTGATCATGAAAATACTTTACACCCCACACGATTCCCAGGCAGTACAACATGAGATCTCGGACAAATGCCAAGCATCCTTCACGGACTTCTTGCTGTGTTTTATTTGTTTTGTTTCCCTGAACATATGAACGGGGTGTGGGGAACGGACTCGAGGACAAAGTTCTTTTTGGAACATGGACCTCCTTGCCTCTCACGGTGGTTATTATCTGGGGGTGGAGGGGCTGCATGTCAGAATCACCTGAGTCTATGAGAACACGGTGTCTGGGGAATGGGCAAGCCCTGTGATGACAGGATCTGCAGCGCCCGGCAGGGCATCGGCGGCTTCGGAGGCCCCGGAGTTAGTGACCGTTCTGCAGGTGACTGAGTCACACCCTGGGGCCACCTGCCCCAGCCGCCCCACAGCCCCGTCCACCAGCCCACAGCCCTCTCCGCCTCAGCTCCCTAGAACGTCCCTGGGTCTCCGAGCAGGCAGGCGGAGAATCAGGGGATGATTTCACAGCCACTGCCCCTTCTAAGAATGCTTCTCGTTTTCTTCCCGGGGAGTCCCCACACAGCTGTCCAAACCAGCTCCATGTCCGCAGGATGCATGCGGTCATCAGCGTGTTCGTGCTCAGGTGCGGCAATCCGGAGACCTCAGGTGGCAGTTTATTCACACGTCAGGGATGAGCAAGGAGTCTCCGCCTGGTGGGTACTGGAATCTGGGTGTGGAAACTGGCCAGGGCAGTGTGGTGTCTCCTGGAGTCTGGGCTGCCGCTTTGTGACCGGGGATGGGGCTGCTCAGACAGGGTTGGGGGGCCACATGCCAGGCCACTGGGGGCTGGAACATGGTGACCCAGGAGGCCGCTCTGCACTGACTCTGATCACCAGACCTGAGTCACGGTCTGTCCCCGAAGCCACCTCTAATGGGACCACAGGCACGGGAGTCAAGGAGGGGGAATCTCAGGGTGAATTCCTGTTGGATGGAAGAAAACAGGACATGAGACAGAGAGGGGTTTCAACCCCAGAGCGGGGGTGCTTGTCAGCAGTCTGCACACCTTCTCTGCAGCAAGAGCAAGGCCCTGAGCTATGTTCAGCAGGGGACGCACATCCTCGAAACTTCCACCCAGGAGCTCTCCCGGCCGCTCTGCGATAGACGGGGGCTTGCTGCGATATTGCTGTGCAAAGCGGGGAAGAGGGTGTGGAAAGGGACTATTCCACACGGAAAACACTGTAGCACCTGCATGCATGCTGGCTCAGGAAATCCTGGGAGTTCGGCCGCTTTATAAATTGGCCTGTGTCTTGGCCACACTTGGCGTCAAGCACAGCATTTGAAAAGCAGGTTCTTCTCTCCTGGTTAAACATGGCTGGGGAAAGTCAAGCTCCCAATCCCAACCTCCCACATTGTCTGAGTCCTCGGCACAGGACACATTCCTCCCACCAAGAGCTGGAGCCCTGCACACCTGTGACCCTGCCCATGGGTCTCCTGCCGCCCGCCATACTGGAGAGGGGCTCACCACCACCGATGTCCCCATAGCACGCACCAAGCCCCTCCCGGTGAACTCCATCACCAACTCAACACAACCCCTTGGTCGAGAACCATGTGAAGAGGGAGTGTCAGAAATGGTAGGGGCCGGCCGGGAGGCGCCCAGGTAGGAAGGGGAACCCTGCTTCCTGGGAAGGTCTGTGTCACCACATCCCTGGTCACCATGGGCGAATCAATTCCTTGCTCTCTCCTGGCCGTCCTTATACATTATCTGGCTGTGGCAGGGCTGCTTCCTCTAATGAATGAATAAATAAATAAATAAGTTAATTAATTAATTAATTGCATGAATTAAAAGACGGAACTTGAACCCGAATATTTGTTGATGGCTGCAACCCAAAGCCCATCTGGATTTCGCCTCAAAGCATCTTTCTCCTCTTGTGTCCTGACGACACTCCCAGCTCCTGCAGTTTCAGGTTTCTGACCCCGCAGGAAGGCACCGGGCCTATGAAGGCCCTTCCAGGTTTTGTAAACTGGGAAGATGAGTTACTGTTCTCGTGTGTGTCTTCCTCTAGACTGGGAGCACTTCAAGAAAAAAAAAATCTTGCCTTTTATATATAACTTATCACCTAAAATATAGTAGGCAGCTGGGGATTATTAATTGAATTGAATATATTTGTTTTTAATCATCTTTGGAGAAATGACTCTTTAAAACACACATAAATCATATACGTCACATAGCAATCCTTGATATCAATTTCTGATACTTTATCTCTGCTTCTACCTGAAACCAACAATTGTCATTTTTCTTTCTCATTGATTTTTTTTTCTAGAAAACATGGGACCCGTATCATCACACATTGAACACTCTATGCAAGTTCTTGTTAATTCTAAAGGGAAGTCATTGTCTTGCGAATGAGATTTGGGGTCCTGATAAGGCCTGACTCATTTTGCTTTTGGGTTATCCGTGGACCCCATAGATCTATATTGCATTTGTATATTATCTCTGAAGTCCAGCTCCAGCTTACATCATATTATGTAATGCCAGAGCGGCCCTATGAGGTGGTCAGATGTGCTCCATCCCCTCAACGTGGGTCCCTCGTGATGACGCCCCATTTCTCTCTGGGCTGCTTCTTGATGACTCAGGAACATGAGGCCCCAGCTGGCTCCCTCTTGTACATCTGTATCTTCATTAATCACGATGGGAGAAGTTTCTAGGCTGCTATCAGTGCTACATCTCAAAATACATCATCAACTACATGTTCTGAGCACTTACTGTGCTAGGCTCTGGAGAAACAGAGAACAATGGGATTCCTGTTTTCAAACAAGGTAGTGAGTATTAGAAGGAAAACAAATTGTAATTGCTTCCCGTAATCCATACATTTCTTGAAGATGAGAGCCTATTTTGTTAACTGTGTACTAGGTATCACTATGGCCCAGAAAAGCACCCTACCTGAGCTGGGCAAGCAACAAATGGTTGGTGAGTGTGTAGTATGCTCCAGAATTAGTGAGGACCACTTCCACAGGCACTAATTCTGTTAACCACTAAAGCCTCTGTGTGATCTGTAATACTGTCCCTTTAGCGATCATGAAACGGAAACTCATGAAAGACAAAATAATTTCCCTAAATCTCTGAAGTGGTACAGTTGGATTTGCACCTTGCTGGGCTTACTGCGAAAGCCTAGGGCTCTTCTAGCTCTTTCTGCTGGAGAACAAAGCTGTGATTCCAGAACGAGACAGGAAAGAAGCTTAATTGTAACTCAGCTTCTGTATACAAGGGGAAGAGATGGAATAGCTTCCGTTTTTTAAGCTCAGGAGACCCTCCAGGGCACAGGGATGGTGGAGAGTAAGGGAAGACTCTTGCCTTGAGCCCAGCAGCCATGCAAGAAAACTCAGTGTCCCTGTTTCTTTCGCGCCACCTGGATCCTCTCCTCTGCCCTCTCCCTCAGGCCACAGGAGTCCCAGCACCCCTGGAGGGGCCCCCCATCCTTCTCTGAGAGCACAGTGCCCCCTGTAGCTGTGCCATGCACTGTACTGTGAGGCAGTGGTGGTGTGGGGCAGCCTGGGCCAGGACTCAGGGTCTGGGCTCGTGGACCTTGGGCAAACCGTTCCAAGTCCTTGAGCCCCAGGTGGCTCCTCACGTACAGAAAGCAAAGGTTGGGGTCAGATCTGAGGGTCTCTAAGGCCTCTTCTATCTAGGTCCAATCTTGACGACACATCTGGTTGGCCATCTGCAGTCCCCTTCTCATCCTCACCAGAGGGTCTTTCCCCAGTGGCCCCTCACAGTTGGCCAGCAGGGCCTGGCCTGGGGCTGAGGCTAGGGCAGGAGTGGGGGGCGACCCCTGCCTTCTCCACCTAGGCACCCCTCTGCTCCAGAGAAGGGAGCCTGGTCTCCCAGCTGCCAGGCCTGCATCTTGACGGACAGCTTCTTCAGGCCTCGTGTAATGTCGCCAGTCCTTGGCCCTAATTCAGCCCTGGTGAAGTGTTTCTCTTAGAGGAACACATCCAAATGACAGGTGTAACAAAAGGAATATTCCAGCCCTTTGAGGCCCAGGACAGCTGGGGGCTCAGAGCCCCTTCAGCCACACAAAGGGACTCCCTCCCTCCCTCAGTGAAGCCGTAAGGCCGCTCGGGTGAAGACAGCACGGTCCCGCCCCCGTGAGGATGGCCCCCGAGCACCCTTCCGCTCCCCCACCCAGGTCCTCTGTCCCTGGTCTCCCTGCCTCTCTCCCTTCCCCTCCTCTATGCACCGACCCCCCTTCGCCCCTGTGGGGTTTGCTCCCCTGCTCGCTCCCACGTGCTGGCCCCCCGTTCAGAAAACCAGCTCTCATGGCAGCCCAGGGTGGAGCGTGAGGTCGCCCTCAAAACTGGCTCAAACACACACCTGGCCTGGGGGGTTGGGGGGGCGGTGGTTGTGAAAAGTAAAACACACCCGTTACAACTCTTCTGGGCTGAGGGGGTGGCAAGTCAGCCCCTCACGCCTCGTTCATCGCCCTCTCTTGCCCCTCCTGTATCTGTGGAAACGCAGCCGCACGCTAAGGTGCGCCACTTCCGGAAAAATGACCCTGAGCGGTGGGCACTGGCTGGTCCGGGGAACAAAATAGGGATGAATTAGGGGGGATGCAGATTAAAAATGAAGCAAACCAGGATACAAAGCAGACCACGTATCTGTAAGAGGAAGGGCGTCGTCTCTCACGGCCTCCGTCTGAGTCACGCCCGCATCCAGCCAGAGCAAGGGCCAAGGGCCAAGCGCCCTTCTGAAGCCGGCAGAGCCGTGTCGCCCCTTTCAGAAATGGCTGTGCCCAGACATATAGGGACAGGATGCAGGGGCCTTGTACCGGGCGACTCACCCGGGCGTGGGGCTTCGCCGTCCCTGCAGGAAGTGAGCAGGAGAAAGGCCTCACGGGCTGGGCCTGCTTCTCCGGGGTCCTGGCCTGCGAGAGGCAAGCGCCGGCTCGGCTTAGAATCCGTTTGGCGAGCTACTCACCCACTGCGGTCGCACGCAGCCGCGGGGGTGAGGGGAAGTCTCGGCACCCAGGCCCCAGACTCCGGAGAGCTGAATGAGACTGAATAAAATAAATGTCTGGACTATGCTTGGTAAAATGGAAATCACCTTTAAAATGGCCAGGAGCTGGGGCACGGGGGCGGCTCCGTGGGTTTAGCGTCCGACTCTCGATTTTGAGACGGAGCCCCTATGGGGTTCCCACTCAGCGAGGGGCCTGCTGGGCATTCTCTCTCCCTCTCCCTCTGCCCCTCCTCTGTCTCTCTTTCAAATAAATAAATAAATATTTAAAATAAATAAAAATAAAATAAAACGTTCAGGCATTCTGTTGTGAAAAATGAGGGTATCGCTCTCAGGAATGCTAGGAGGGGGTTCGTCTTGGAACCCTTCCGCAAGCATCGGTCACGCTTCACCATGTATAAAGCACCGTCTTCTGTGCCCTGTTTTCTCTTCCTTTATAGTGTTGGGGGAACAGGGCTGTGAAGCCCCCAGCCTGGGTGCTGGCGATGTCTTAAACCCCCAGAAGGGGTCTGGATGTGGGATCATAGCACTGAGATCAGAGACGAGCCAAGCGTCAGTAACGCCTTGACGGCGGGACATGAAGGAACGGAAGAAACGTAGGAAGGAAAGGACGAAGCGCAGGGATGGAAGAGGCAGAAGACACATACTTGCGAACCCTCACCGTCCACGGAGACCAGAAAAACGTGCTGCTGTTGGGCTCCCGCACGGGGGCTGCTGTTGAAGCCGCACATTATCTGTCAGGGTTTTAGACGCCAAAGGCCTCACAGAATGTCACTTTTATTCTTCTTTACAAATAGGGGGAGGTTTTTAGGGTCTGCTTAAGAGGCACAAATAGCAGGAGGGATGGAGGAGAAAATCCGCTGCTAATGGACGGGCCTGTTCACGAAGGGGAAGAGGCGCTCCCCCCCCAGCCTGTCTCCAAGGCAACGGCGAGGCCGGCCCCTCTCTCTGTTCCCCGTGCAGGGGTGCCTCCTGCGCAGAGAAGGAAGGAGTGAGGGTGGCGTTGCTCTGGCCGGCGCATTGGGATGCTCCGCGCACAGGGAGGGACCCCGTGCAGCAGCTGGGACGGTCCCTGTGCAGAGCTGGACGCTTCCTAAAGCAAAGAGGGAAAATGCCTTTGGCCTTTTCGACAGAAAGGGGCATTTCCTTTCATCGTTCAGCCTCCCCCCGGGCATCCGAGCAGAGGGAGCTAAGGGTCGGAGCTTAGGCCCTGTGAGCTGCTGAGAAGGCAGACAGCACACTGGGGAGCCCACACCCTCCTGAACCTGGCATCTGGGGAGCAGACAAGACGAAGGGACGCAAACACAGGAAGCACCGGGTGCCAGATGCAGGGGCATGGAGTTTGAGCAGCCAGGCCTACGGGGTTCTCCGAGAGTCCAAGCGCGTGGCCGTGGCAGTCAGGACTTCAGATCCTTCTAGAAAGCACAGGGCCTGGAGACAGGATGGACAATTAAAACGCGGTAGCAATCACCAAGAAAAACGTGCCGAGGACATAACACAGAGCAGTGTCTTTAGGTATAGAAAAGATGAGGCAAGTGAGCAACGCTACAGAAATACAATGGGCCAGACAAATGTATTGTCTCTTTTGTGCCTTTTGAGAATTGTATTTTTTTAAGTTTAAGACTGATCATCAAAAGCCTGATTGCAGAAGTAATGTGATGTGACTAATGATTCTGCATAATGAATGACCTTGGTATCAATCAGCAGGAAGCCCTCCTTGGAGAACAAGTCTTTGAGTCCTCATGTACGTGAGGCCCTGACTTCTGCCAGCAACCTCTCCGCCCCCTGCCTTCTGCAGAAAGACCTCCAACAAGCCAGGAGACTCAGAAGAGATCTGCAGAAATGGGCGTAGATTCCATAATTGTGCAAAGCTCGGCTGACTCACGAAAAGGTCATCCAGCCCGGCACAAGTTCACAAAATCTCAGCCCAAACATTGTATCTTTCTTATTGACCATCTCTTTTTTTTTTTTTTTAAAGATTTTATTACTTTATTTGATACACAGAGAGAGAGAGAGATCACAAGTAGGCAGAGAGGCAGAGAGAGAGGAGGAAGCAGGCTCCCTGCCGAGCAGAGAGCCCGATATGGGCCTCGATCCCAGGACCCTGAGATCATGACCTGAGCCGAAAGCAGAGGCTTTAACCCACTGAGCCACCCAGGCGCCCTTGACCATCTCTTAATGCAGAGATTTTTCCAGAAGTTGCAACCGGTCAAAATGCAAGTGTAGGTTTAACCATTCCAAACAGAAAACCGCCTTAATTATGCAGGAAGATAATCAAGGGCTTGACATTTAAAGAATTTTCAAGGTTCTTAAAAGACAAGAGTTACAGACGCGGGGAAAAGAGCCTCGGTCGTCGAGTTTGGTATAAGGGCAGACAGGTATGGCGCGGATTCCTCACACTGCTGGACCGATTGCTCTAAGTACACAGTGCAACCCCACAGGAGGACGGAGGGCTGGCGAGGCTGCCGGCCGCGGGGCGCCGCTTGAGCCCAGGGTCGGGAACACGTTGCCCCACCCTCGATGAATGGCTGCATAGTTCTCCAAGCAGCTGCAGCCCAAAGCACAGGGAATGTTTAGGACCCCCACATTTCCAAGCCCTTCTCTTATCGCTGAGCCGTATGTCCCGCCGGAAATCTGACATCACCGCGTGCTCTCTTTCCTGAGCCCCCAGGCCTGTCTCTGCCGCTGCTGCCTCCCACTCCGTGGGAAAGCCATCACTGTGTTCCGAGGTCCCCTGTGCTCCGGGTAAGCTTTTAATCCTCAGAACAATGTACCGCCCAACAGTTCTGTGTGCTTGTTTTTCAGGAAAAGCAAATGACCTTTTATTAAAAAATTATAAATAAATGTTATCAGCTTACGGGGGGAGAGCGTGACAAATGGTCAGGCCGTGGGGGTTTTCTTTCTTCCTCTTTTTTTTTTTTCCGCAGTCATATTTAGTGATCTTCTCTTGATATTTGGTATCCAACATATGCGAGATATTAACATTTTAGCAAAAAGAAGAAAAGGACAGGAGGCGATCTCTCTTTCATCACAACGCCTGGCAGGAAATGGAATTCTTCTTGAACACCACCAGCGTGAGGCGTGAGGGGTCCCTGGGTGACGGGTCGGCAGATACAGAATCCACTCCGAACAGCACACAAGAGTTTGTTTCTCCCATCGCTTGGGGAAGGAGACCGACGGTTAAAACGGATGCTCTGATGCTAATGTGGTCAAAGTCCCTCCTTTCTAAGTGACCTGTCCGAACGCAGCGGCCGTCGGTCCGTTTCCTCCTCTCCCGCCGACGGTTATGCTGCCGGAGCCCGTGGGAGCCGGCAGGACGGACTCGGGGAGGGACAGCGGCCGGGGTCCCGGGAGACCCAGCTCCCCGGGGGAGGTCCCGGCCCGGCCCCGGGGTGGCCCGTCACCGTGAAGGGCTCACTGGCCGCCCCGTGCACGGTCCTCTGCACATTAGTCAGAGCCTGTGAACGTTCAGAAACCACGGCCTCCAACTGTTTTATTACTTCGATTTAGCCCCTGTGTGCATAGCGAACGCATTCTTGGAGTTTTCCAAGGCAGCGGTAATTTTATGATATTCTTTTCTGTAAATGTAACATTTAATGTAATTTAATTTTTCACCTCATTTGTGCCTTTATTTCTAAGTGCTTATTATGTTTCCCATTACAAAATACTCAGTACAATACATTTGAAAAGTAAAGAAAAGCAGGAAGAAGAAATTTTTCACCCGCTCAAGTCCCACACTCCAGAAACAACAACTATTGACTTTTTGTGTACCACCATTCGGAGTTTTATGCTTAGGTTTACTGATATTTAACATGGATATCATCGTGCTAAATTTTGCCTCCTGTTCTTTTATTATAATATAAATTCTTTCACATTATTACTAAAACTCATTAAAAATGTTATTTTAGAGACTGCATCTTCATGTCCTATAATTTTCTTAGTTACTCCCCTATTGTGGGGCACTTAGACTGTTTGAAATTTTTCACTGTCAAACACAATGTTGTCATAAATACCGGTTCATAAAGCATGTTCAACACTTTGGATTATTTCTTTGGGTGGATTCCCAGCAGTACAATTATTAGGTCAAAGTGTTTAACATTTTCAATAGATTTGGGTATATACAGCCAAATTGCCTTCCACAAACATTTCATGATACAATTTGTATATATTGGTAGAATTCCTACATTTACAATTTGGAATATATCTCTTGTGTCAAACACATATCCTGATAATCTTTTTAGAAAATTTCATCACTATATCTGTTTCATTGATTGAACCTACCTACATATGGCTTTTCTAAAGAAAAAAAAATCAGTTAAGGAAGAAATGCTTTTATTAGAAGAATATGTTCCTGGGTTTTACTGGTTTTGTTGGCGCATAGCTGAACATCTGACCCAATTATTTCTAGTGGGTTCTATTAAAGCAAACATTCCACTTCTTGAAAACTATCTATCGATTCACTGATTCATCTATTCCTTTGTTCGGCGAACGTTCGTGGTGTCAGGGTGCTGAGACACCGGGCTGGGCTCCGTGGTCGGCTCTTCAATCTGCTCCGGCTGCTGACGCAGAGAAGGCTGTCCTCGTGAGCTCCACGCTGGCCGCTCTGTACATGTTTGTGGAATGAAGGAGTCACCGAACTCAGACAATCAGAATGTGACAGTAGTGACTTCCCAATGTGGGACCGTGTCCCACTACGGTTTGCCGAGATGGGGGGCTCAGTTAGGGATGTGGCTTCACAGACAGACTGGAGGGGGGAGCTATATGCTCTTAGGGCTTTGTCTTCTGTTTTTGTTTGTTTTAGATAAAGGATAAAAGGGCAATGGTGCCCTGCCGTGCCCAGATTCCCATTCCCCGCCCCTGAGAGATGCGGGGGTCTCAGAAAGCTCTGTATGACCCAGCACGGTTACCATGCCGCTCTGCTAGGAGTGGCCAAACACCTGTATGGGAATCATTCCGCCAACTTCCAGATAAGGTAGACTTGTGTGGTTCGAACAGAGACTTTCATTCTGCCCTAAAACCACATATGAATGACAATTTAGTAGAAATGACAGGAAACAGTGCTCCTCAGGGACCTATCCACTTCAGGTTTTTAGTTTCCGTCTTGAGATACAGTGGTGTATGAAACTGGCTCTCCCCTGAAATGTTCACATCCTATTCCCAGCTTGGCTTCCAGGGCAAAGTCTTTCAAGTGGAGGAGGAATTCTTCTTAGAATCTGTGAGGAGACTAGTCAGGTGCTGTTGGTGGAAATATGACCCCCCAATAGATACACTGAAATCCTGTGAGTGTGACCTTATTTGGAGATTGGATCTAGGGAGAGGGAATCAAGTCATTAGTCCAATCCTATATGACGGATGTCCCCCACATCTAGAAGAGAGATGTGGACGGGGAGAAGGTGGCCATGTGATCGAGGAGGCAGAGGTTGGGAGGATGTGTCCATGAGTCGAGGAACATCAAGGGTTCTGGTCCCCACAAGAAGCTAACAGAAAATAGGCAACAGGTTCTCCCTGAGAGCCTCAGGAGGGAGCTCACCCCACAACACCTTGATTTTAGACATCTGGTTTCCAGAACTGTGAGAGAATACATTTCTGTTGTTTTGTGTCACCAAGCAGCCCCAGGATGCTAAGATACTCAGCAAAGCGATTTCCTCTTCTTGGGCACACAGAAGACTATTTCTCAGCCCCTCTTACAGTACAGGTGGAATTTTGGCCAGAAAGGTATGTCCCCCATCCATGTCTGGCAATGAGAGAGGCTCTGCCCTGCCTTCTAGGTGTTCTCTGTGAAGGCAGTGGTGACACGCGATGGAGGAGGTCACCATCCTTGATATAAAGGATTCAAAAACTAAGTCAAGAAAGGCATCTGACTTGCCCTGAACCATGTCATGAGCCAGCAGGAAACTTTCAGGGAGGCTCAGTGACGGTTACGATTTCTTTGTTTATGTATTTATTGTTGAGCTACGAGAACTTCATATATTGCCACGCAGTGCTACCATGATTGGAAAAGGAACGCACATACCCTTGGTTATACTATTTACGTAGCAGAAAGGGGCTATCAGAGACCAGAAAGACGGGGATAAGCTGTGCAATGGCACGTTGCTGGTGGCCCCTCACCTGTGGTGTCTGGGAGGCTGGTGGGTGGGACTCGGCCTGCAGGTCTGGGAGAGACGGTTGGAAAGACCGGAGCACGCGTGTGTGCTATCACTGGCTGTGTTTACCACACATCTCATGAGAGAGGTGAGTTCAGGAAAGAATGAGTCAAAGTGGGTAGCTATGCGGTGTATCAGATAGAGGAAACGGTAATGGTGGGCTCTGGATGCTGAGTAGGTGGGGCTTGATTGTAAAATTCTTCCAACTTTTCCACTTGTTGGAAACAGGTCATAACAAAAAATATTATTAAAGAGAAAGATGAACACATGAGCCAATTTGCGCAAAAAAAAAAAAAAAAAAAAAAAAAGGAAAGGGCTAGAGAGAATCCAGAAATTCAAAGGATGGCAGGTTGGAAAGCTAAGTGGTTCCGTGCCCTACAACAGGAGAGCTGGAACCTAAAGGCCCTGAGTAACGAGGCCTCAGGAAGACTTCTAAACTGAATCCACTGACCTGGTGAAAAGTCAGGCTAAAAATGTATCTTCATCTATGATTGTCATGAGCTTTGGAGTCCAAAGAGAAAGACAAAAGGATAGAGGAAAGAAAAGAAGCAGGTTTGGGGTGGACACCTTGGGAAAATGTGGTCATAGTTATAGACAAGTTAACCAGCCAGTAGACAATCAGAAAAGTCAACTGAATTTTGGGGATCATTTATTGCCAAAAAATGCATAAGCCCATTTAAAGAAAAAATGCCTTTCACTGGGCATGACTTAAGAAAAAGTCCGTGGATCTTGGATCTTTCTGCAGTCACAGGCTGCATCTGGAAACCGGAGAGACCCCAAGATCACAGCGACAGCGGGCCGAGCGTCAAGGAGGAAGGGCTCCCGGGAGCAGGGCCTGGGGCACAGCGAGGGAGGAGGGACAAGCTCCCGGGGAGCGTGCACCGGCCCCATTAGACCCGTCTGCCCCACGGCGGGCCATCTCCGCTGCGTCCTGTCAGTGGGCTTTCAGCCTCGTCCTGACGCATGGCTGGTTGTGCGCCTCTCACCCCAGCCCCTCGGGGTCTCCCACGCCTCTTCCGTCCTGCTGGTCGTGGTACGGGCCAGACAATCTGTAGTTTTAGTCTCTTTTGCCAAAGCGAGCAGATCACATCCGAGCCTGATGGCCGTCCACCTCCTCGTCCTCCCCAAGAACCAGGGCGCTGGTCTTTCCGGGTCGCCTTTGTGCTGGGGTTGGAGTCACGTGAAGGCTCCGGCCGGGGGCGCGGGTGAAAGCCGAGCGCGCCCTTCCCGGGCCTGGCCAGAACGTGCGCAGCCTTCCGTGTCCCTTCCGTCCCCGCTGCGGCGCACCGCGGGGGCACCTGAGGAAGGAGGCTGTGCCACCGGCTGACACGTGCTGGGTCTCCAAGCGCTACTTGGCCGAGCGAGGCCCGGATGGCCACCTGTGGGGGGGTCAGCCTGCTCTGCGGGCAAACCCCAAACCTCCCTCGGAGGGGGGCACGCCGCTGTCCGGCCAGAGGAGACACGCGGGTAGCCCTTCCTCCACACGGGCCCGTGTTGGCCGCTCTCTGCAGCTCCCCAGCCTCCAGAATGTTCGTACACACCTGTCGCGCCCCCCGGCCCCGCGCGGGTCAGCTCGGGACTCCCGCACCCCCGGGTCCCACACAGGTGGGCAGGTGAGCTCGGCGCCCAGGCCGGTGCCGACCTCCGCTCCAGGCCAGCGGACGGCCAGCCGCAAGCCCATCGTCACCCAGGGAGCCCGTGAGCCGGGCCCGTGCGGGCGCCCCCCGGGTCGGACACTCAGGGCTCAGGGAAGGTGCTCCTCATTCCGACTCCGGCCGGACTCCCAGACTGCAGGGGGGGGGGCCCAGGATCGGGGCTCAGGAGCACCTCCCTGCGGCCGCTCCACCCTCGGTCCCTCTGTCCCCAAGGAGGATGCGTCCTGACCTGCCTCGTGACATGCGTGTGAGCCGCGTGTCCGCACCCTGGCCTGTCGCACGACTCACCAAAACATGCGTGCTGTGTGAGGGGCTTCATGGAACTACCTCCTGTCACGTGCATTTTAACCATTTTTATCATTGCTCTCTGGCTCTGAGCCAGTTTCCTAGAGAGTAAAATAGTCAAAATTTAAAGGACGAGTTACAGTCCCTGGAAAACAACCTTTCAAACCTTTGAGAGGACAGAAGGCGTGTGAGCAGGAAGGACGGGGGCTGAGCCACATTTGATTAATTAAATCCGTGACGTTCTCCAGGAAGCTCTGACCCTCACCGAATTTACCGGGAAGTGGAGATCAGAGGCCCAGAGAGGACTTTTCCATAAACAGAAGAAAAAAGTAACATATTCGAAACCATACAAGGTATTTTTTAGCACCGGGTCATTTTAGGCCAAATGTCCCACATATCTGTGAATGCAGTTTTTGAGCCTGATTTGGTCACCATCTGTATATATTATTTTACCCCAAATTTGGACTCGGTGTTTTCCGTTTTGGAAGTTACCATCTGGAGTAGGCCTGGGGGCTGCCTCCACGCCCGTGTCCAGCATCGTGTGTGTGGCTGTGTCACTCGACCTGGCCCACAGCGCAGCACCCCAGACGGAGAGCTTAACCCACAGACACCTGTTCCTCACGGTCTGGAAGCTAGGACTCCCAGAGCAGGGCACTATCAGATTAGGCTCCTGCGGACAGCCCTCCTCCCGGCTCTCAGACAGCAGCCTGCGCCCCATGTCCCCCGTGGGAGACAGAGACAGAGGGGGAGAGGTCCCCTGGTGCTTCTTTGGATAAGGACATTAGTACCATCCAAGGGACCCCACCTGCAAACACCCACGTACGAGGCGGTACAACTGGAACGAGACAATTTGTATGTGAGCACAGAGCAGGACAGTCTGTGATCACAGCCTGCTCCTACGTCAACCGCCGCCTTCCTGCTGTCGTCAGGGCACAGGAACCAAGGCCACGCTGAACTGTCCATGAAAAATTCTGCAAACCCTCTTACTCTGTAGCAGGAAGCACCAAGTCTTGTCTGTACCATTAATGATCGTCATCTGCATGTGTACCTCATTCAAGTCCAGGCTAAAAGGAAAAAAAAAAACGTCATGATGTCCAAGCCAGCCCAGTGGAGCCCACACGCCTCACCACTCCTTGCAGCATGAACTTTTATTATTGATCTTTTAAAAAGCAGAACCAAAAATCGATTTCTGCTCTTCTACGCTGAAAGACTCTTCTACACTCTGCCCGTGTTGTTTGATGTGATAGGTCCCCGTGGCTTGAAATTTGATAAACTGGCTTTGCATTCTGTGCAGACATATGAGACGTTAACGGTTTGGGATTTGCTGTGTATAATATCATGAAGCATCGTTTAGGTGTATGTGCATAATTTCGAGAAGGTGAAAATCGACCACTTACCCCCAAATTAATTAATTCATGAATTACAAACTAGTAACGAGAGAAGGTTGGAGGAAGGAAAAGAGTAGAGTGAGACCTCGGGGTCTGGTTCTGATCCTGCGCCCGCGATGAAGGAGAAGGCGGGCAGACGGGAGATGAGAACATTCGTCCGCGCTTCCTGTCCGACATTGCCCTGAGATGAGCTCTGTGGTGCAAGAGGCCCTGACTGCCCTCTGCCCTCCTGCTCCCTCGCCTGGCCTCGCGCGGAGCCCCTCACCACCCCACGGGGCATGGCGGGGACCATAGCGGGGGACCAGCGTGAAGTCGAACGGGATTTCCTGGAGGCCGGAGGACAGAATCATTCACAGGAACACTGGTTGGAATTTTGTTGAAAGAACTAAAATGAGAGGTAATCAAGTGATGGAAATAGCCTGCCAGGCATGGTAAGAGCCCTCGTAAAAGGCTATTTATAGAATCGTAATTCCAGAGGGGCTCCCTCCCTCCTACGAGTGAGAAAAGGAGCCCGGCAGGCTGGGGTCGCTTACCCAGGACACGGCACAGCTAGCAGCCCAGGCCAGCGGCGAGAGAGCCTGCACTCTCTCAGTGCCCGCCTGGCTGCTACGGAGAGGTCTTGAGCAGAAACTGTTACAAATAGAGGCCAAAATGCTAAAAAGTAAAATTTAGGTATCTGTAAGGCAATGGAAAATGACCAACATGATCAGGTGTGAGTCAGAGGGAGGCGGCGACCGTAGCAGGCACGTCTAAAGGCATTCTCATTAAACCAAGGCCTACTCTCTCTGATGACCATATTCTGGAAACTTCATGGCCACCCCTGGCTCTGGGACCATGTGATTCCCCCCACCCAGACCCCCAGCTTCCGGTCTCTATGTGAGAGGAAGAGGATCAAATACACCTGCTGGAAATGTCCTGTCTTGAATGAATGATGTATGAAAACGGTTTGACACTTTAGGGAATATTTTCTTGTAAGGTAGGCTATATTCTTCTTATAATAAATACAATGTTTAGGACAAGTTTTTAATATCATTGATAAATGCCATTCAAACTTATGTAAAAACAAAACTTTTGGCAGGGAAGTTTATCAGATTTTTTTTTTCTCTCTCTCCATAGGACCAAGAGTTCAAGGTTTCCCTAACCAAGGCAGCTGCTTACATCTGCATTCCAGACTGGTTTGCCAAGGAAAGAATTTTATGGCCTCAGTAATGGATGAATGGGTCTGGAAGTATGCTCTGACTGTTGTGTCTTGTGGCCATTGTAGTGGTCAGTGTCCTTTCTGAGTTACACCAGAGGCCTGCTCTGCACCGTGGTTTCAGACCCTGCCTGGAGTCCCTCATCTGTGCCCACCTTCTGAACCTGGCCCTCCCGACTTCCTAGACCTTTCTGTGGGCCACCGAGTACCTACTCTCTACAGTTCCTGTCTGGCTACATCTCACATCACCAGTTTCCTTTGGATGCCATCAAGTACTTTGCCAGATACAAAAATTGGTACCAAGGGAGTTTATAGACAAGAGACTAAAGAAATACAGGCATTAGGAGTTGGTATTTGGGCTTGCTGTGCAAGCCTACGACAGATTGGGGCACCTGGGTGTCAGAGACAGTTGACCATCCAACTCTTGATTTCAGCTCAGGTCATGATCTCAGGGTCGTGAGATCGAGCCTTGCTTCGGGTTCCATACTCAGTGGGAATCTGCTTGGGATTTCCTCTCTCCCTCTCCCTCTGCCCCTCCTGCTTGTGCTCTCTCTCTCAAATAAATAAATCTTTTAAAAATGATTAAAAAATAGTCTGCTGGTATTAGAAGAGGACTCTGGCAGCACATTACAGAGCCCCTATGGAAATGACGAACTGTAATCACCTAGAAGGAAATGTGGTCATGACCAAAGCTTTGGGAGGAAATGGCAGTCACTGCCGCAGGTGTATTTGAGAGCAGGAGGGGTTCATGCCCTAGCAGGCTGCCTGACTGCTCGTCATGGTGCTGGTTAGTCTCACTTACTAAAAGAGAGAGGGAAGTCCAAATGCATAAATATTTTGGTCAAGACATAAGCTGAGCACCAAAGCCTTTAAATGAATATTCTGAAGAATCGAGGCCCAGTGCAGCGGCAGGGACGTGTGAGCTACAGCTCAGCACACGTCAGCCCTACACGTGCGCATTGACGTTGACGTCAGGTCTCTTACATGAACGCCAGGGCGTGAACTAGGAAACTATGAGACTGAGAATTGGAACGAGTGCATACAAGAAGATGTGGACGACTCAGAGTACCTTCAGCCTCTCCCCTCCCCTATGCCTCCCTGCCAGCCAAATCATGTCCTCATAATAATTTAGGGGGACCATTCCTGCCTAAATTGAAAACACCAGAAGCACCTCAGCAGAGAGAGGTTCTTTGTGAGGGGAAGACACTGTGCCTCATGTCCCAGCATTGCCGGTACTGTTTGCCTACAAATCTATCACAAGAGTCAGGTCCCACTAAGCTCCAGGGCAGGATGGCTATAAGCACAAATTCTAGAAGAGAATCCTCAAAACTAACATAATTGCAAGTCCTGGTTAGTTTATTTTGGTAACAATAAATTGCCAGTTTACCCTCTGAGATGCTTTTGCTCCGAGCCAGCAAATACTGTCCACTGGCCAAGACTGACCTGCTGCCTGGTTATGTAAATAAAGTTTTATTGGAACACAGCATGACTTTTTGTTTTCATATAGTCTTTCCACTGTTCATGCTAAAATGACAGAGTCGAGTGGTTGTGACAGAGATCACATGACCTACAGAACCTAAACTACTTTCTATCCAGCCCTTTACAGAAAGAGTGTCATTTTAGATCAAGGAGAGAAGAGGATAGTTGTCTAGCAGGCTGTGTTTATCACATGGGCACAGTAGTGAGAGTTCTATTTTCAGCATGCTAACTGGAGCAACTGGAGGTAGTTCTAATCCGTTAACCAGTTGTTTTATAAGTCTGGACATAATTGTAGCCCATCCAAAATAAAGCTGAGAAGCCAAAATTTTCTTAGGAAATCATGGATGAAATCGAAGACTTAGGGTGGCAGGATTGTTGACAAGGGTCTATCATACACAACCTACCCGTCGACCTTTTGGATGACCTAAAACTGTTTTCTCTGAAGAAGCCATCTGTTAGGAAAGCACTAGCCTCCCTACAAATTAGCTTTGTGGTTGTTCTCTGCAGTGTGCACTACCCTTGGAAAAGAGACCAGAGTATGTCTTATCTAGATGGTCACCAAAACTTTCACTATAGATGAGGCTTTTAATAATCCTGGGAACAATATGATTTCCTCTGTAAGTATCAAACAATTCACTTTTCCAGCCAGTGCATGCTGGTCCAATAGGCAGAGGGAAAGGTGACCACTGGGGCACAGAGACGATACATAGACCCAGCACCATTCCCTAAAGCTGATGTGAACCTTGCTACTTTTGAGTGTGTAATCTGCCGGCAGCAAAGATAAGCCATGAGCTTGTGACCTAGCACATTCTGGGGGATCAGTCAGTGATAAGCTAATCACATTGAATTCTTTCTTATGGAAAGGGCAGAAACTTGTCTTCAGTTGAATAGATACTTCCTCCAAATAAGCAGGTGCTTGCCTCTTTATCACTAGCCATAGTTGTCTGGACCTTTAGGGTGTCATCAGGATCCACTGAAGTTTCCAACCATTTGGAAGCATGGTATGTAGAGCAGTTCCAACCATTTGGAAGGATAATTATTTCATGGCTTTATTATTTTTTCTTAAGATCTTCAAAAGAACAAAGAAAAGTTTTACTTATTTTACAAAGATAGAATGGGTGTCTGGATAGCTCAGTTGGTTAAGCATCTGACTCTCAGTTTCTGCTCAGGTCATAATCTCAGGGTCTTGAGATTAAGCCCCAGGTCAGACTCCATGTTCAGCAGGGAGTCTGCTTGAAGATTCCTCTGCCCCCCCCACTCATGTGTGCACACACACACACACTCTATATATATATACAATAAGTAAATATATCTTAAAAAAAAAAGATAAGATAAAACTCATTCTACCCTGCAATTACTGTATGGGTCCCCTGGACCCTTTTATAAGTATAAAATACAATATGGGAACTTAGTTATTTTATTTTTCTTACATTACAAAACATGTTATTCTTTTATCATCCTAGGAATTACTTTGTCATTTCTCATCAACTATTCCCAACTAGGCCAAAGGAAAAAAACAAAAAAAGGAAAGAAAGAAAGAAAGAAGGAAAGAAAGAAAGAAAGAAAGAAAGAAAGAAAGAAAGAAAGAAAGAAAGAAAGAAAGAAAGAAAGAAAGAAAATTAAGATAATACATCAGTAGAAAGGTAGAATCACCTACAAGGATGATACAATGGTAAAATAAAATGTCACTCTTCACTTTTATTTTGTTTTTAATTTTTCAAAGCAATGCACATCTTTCAAGAAGAAATAAAATACACTGGAGAAACCAACTTCATAGCCCACTCATAACTTTCATTGAATATAGTCTATAATTCAGAATTGTTCATTTTTGCCTCCAATGAATGTCAAAAATATAAAGGGTCCAAGACTTTACTACATTTTTGAGCGACCTAGTTGACTTACCACCATTTCATGGCTGCTCTCAGAAAATGTGAAACTCCAAAGACCACTCAGCAGAAACATCAGGCTTGCATTGGTTCCTCTAGCCCCTCATGATTCACAGGGATGATGTGGAAGACCTCAATCAGCTGGACACTGCTCAAGCAGGGCCTTTGCATCAAGGTTTAGGAACCCCAAACTTTGGGAAACTAAATCTTTTATAATAGGCGACAAGCAAACCCACCTTTGGCCCCAGAATGAAATGTACATTTATCATCCAGGACAGTACAGAAACCTGCCCTTTTCTTGGAGACAAAGAGGTATTTCTGTCCTTCAAGGTCATTCACTTTAAAAACCTCCTTGAAAAAATAGACTGAAAGGAAGACAGGCAATGTCTTTGCTCACAAGCCTTGAAGAATTCCAACAGATCCATGGAAATTTTCTTCCATCAATGGCGATGGCAAAGAAAAGCAATTGGTGAAGAGTCTTTAAGTGGAGCAGCAAATGAGTGCAACACACCCGTCCCCACAGCTGTGGGGCAGTGCTTCTGCCTGGGGGGGCCGGGCGGGTGGGGGGAAGTCTCTGTATCAGCACTGTCCCTGCCATAGCTGTCAGCCACCCAGAGCTGGGGCAGTCCGAATGTGGCTCGTGTGACCAAGGAAATGACTTGGTGTTGTATTTAGTTTCAGATGATTTAAATTTCAATAGCCATGTATAACTAGGAGAACAGCTTTAGACTCAATGTTCATTCTGAAGTGGATGATAGAAGTGAAATCTCGTATTATGAGGTTTCCGATGGAAATATGATATCCTTACCAAGTTATCCACAAACAGGAGGGATTTCCTCACTCTAGATTGTGTGCCAAGAGCTTGGGCCGCTTCACTTTGTCAAACAGACATGTGACAGTATTCTTTCCTGTTGTATGATATTTGTGTGCCAAAATTTATTTGGAAAAAAAAAAGCAGGCTATTTTAAATTCTTATTAAAATTTCTAGCAAGACTGGTTTTCCCCCATCCCTTTGTTCTTACTTCTGTAAAGTCTTCTTTCTGACTTAAAGATAATATGTTTTTTTAAAAAGTTCCATTGAGGGGTGCCTGGATGACTCAGTCAGTTGGCCGAGGGAGTCTTGGTATCAGCTCAGGTCTGGATCTCAGGGTTGTGAGTTTGGGCCGCAGGCTGGGCTCCACACCTAACTTAGAAACAAACAAACAAACAAATAAATAAAGTTCCATTGGGCTCAGATGTCAAATGATAATGACTGTTTCTCCTGGTATGTAGAGGGTTAAACATCACCTGGGTAGGTTACATAATATTTTTTAACCATACCTTTAACATATTTTTAAAATTCACTGAAGGGGCACCTGGGAGGTTCAGTGGGTTAAGCATCTGCCTTTGGCTCAGGTCATGATTCCAGGGTCTTGGGATTGGGCTCTGAGTTGGGCTCCCTGCTCAGCGGGAAGTCTGCTTCTCCCTTTGCCCCCTTCCTGGCTCATGTGCTCTCGCTCTCGCTCTCTCTCAAAAAATAAAGAAATAAAATCTTTAGAGAAATGTATTCCATAGTGAACGATAAAGCAATGGGTTGATGCCCAGAGGGTTTGCCAGCATTAGCACGTCCCCATCCCCAGGAGCGGTTGCTTTGTCAAATGGAATGAATTATGGAAGTTTCAAACTTGTGAGGTTAGAGGGAGTCCCTTACACAGATGACACAGCCTCTTCTCCCTGAGCCAGGACCTGCCGATCTAGAAACCCCCGGGGTGGGGGAGGGGGGCCTGGGGATGGCCCTTCATTCGCAAGCTCAGTGATAAACTCAAAAACGTTTGATTCCTCACTCTGTGACTCTAGGTTTCGCTGAGTTCAGGATTTTCGTACCCAAAGGAAGGATGTTTCCACAAGGAACAGTAGTAATATTTGGAATCAATGTTTGGCCAGGCCATTTAGGGCCTCAGTAGAGCAGGTCCAATCTGCAGGCGCTGTGTTGGCTGAATGTTGGATTCAGACTATTGATCAGGCATTCTTGCAGTGGATTCCTTCTCTGCTTCTATCAGGCAGAGTTGTTCTCTGCTGCTTTTAACCAGGGACCATGACTGATGTAATCTTCTAAATAAAACTCTCAGCCGTTTCCTGCGCCCAGTGCTGCCTGGCAAAAGAAAGAACTAGAAACAACAATGAAAATATGTATGCATTTACAATATATTACATCCTACACGTCTGTTGAAAGCATGTCTTTTTAAAAGCCTGAACTCTACTCTGAATTTTGCATTTTCCGTGTTTATTTTACTCCGAGCATCCCAGTTTAGTCATCTGTCTTCACTGCAAGACATGAAATGCTTGTCTCCTGCTTTACTTCTAAGCCCTTTCCTTGTGCTTGTACCTTTCAAGTCAATCCCTCTAATCAATTGATTATATAAACAGAGTTTTAAATTCTCCCTGTGTATATCGATTTCTTTTTTCAATCTTCAACCTATTGATCAAACCATGTGATCAATCGAATAAAGTAACAGCATCATCTGGCATATTCCACACTTGGGCACTTTTGCTTGAAGGAGAAGAATGCAGATGTTTGTTTTTATTCTCTAAATGATTACAACCTTAAATGCTGCACTGAATATGCACATCGATAAACCTTATGAAAGCATTCCTGTCTCTTTTCTTGGCTGTCTCCAGGGCTCTGAGGCCCAACCAGCCTGAAAACCAAATGAAAATAGTTTGCTATTTACACAGATCCTTTCATTTTCTAAGCAGCAGGCTCAATCTTTACCCTTTCATCTGCCCATACAGCTCTTACCACACTGTGCTACAGACTTGTGTTTTTACCCCATTATACCACGAGCTCTTTAAGCTGTTCGGTGTGTGTTGTGGAGTGAGTGGCGTATAAAAAGGAGAGGAAGAATAATGGAGGGAGGAAGTATGGGGAGAGGAAGGAATTTATCATAAGAAATATATGGCATCTGTACTGGTCCGTCACATCTAAGCATGGGAGAGCTCTTAAATGCCATTTAAACGTAAGTTCTTACTCTTTTCTTCTAATGCTTTTGTTAATGCTAGTGTGGCTTTCTTTCAAATCGCAACTCCCCTAAAAAACACTGGACAAATATTAAGAGAATATTTGTTAAAGAGGATTCCTATTATTAGCGCATGTCTCATTCTAATCCTGGCTCCAGTTTCTCAAAAGAATGTGGGTCAAGAATTTGCTGGAATCTGAAATGGCCATTACTAATGTCTATTGAATACCATTGCTGCTTGGAAGGCAGAATTGGGGACCCATGGAGGCCTCTTCCCTGTAACATTCAGGTATGGATTCCTCCAGCAAGACAGGTCCTAAATCCAAGCTGCCTCTATAGTGTCTGGAAATCCTTGGGTTGAATCTCAAATGCTCAGTATATGGATGAATGTCTAAGAGTCAAAAGTCGGTATTCCAGAAAAAAAAAATATTGATTATCTCCTTCCTTCATTTACCCAGCAATATTAACTGAGCACTTAGTATATTCCAGGCATCACTGAGTAAAAAAAAAAAAAAAGACATGAAAGTCCTTGACTTTTCAAAGATTATATGCTATGGAAGAAGATCTCCAATAAACAAAATAATAAATGAAATGATACATGATATTAGATGTGGATCATTTCTGTAGAGTGAAGCAGGGAAGAGTGTCAGGAGGTGTGAGTTACTGTGTTAAGGGGGGAGGTTTAAACGGAGTATGAGACAGAATCACGGTTCAGTTGTTTTCTGTAGAAGACCCCCACCCTTCTCAGGAGCCCACACGGGAGGCTCCATATTCATTCATTCAGCAAAAACATGTGGAGTCCTTGTTGTTCTGCACACCCGGACCAGGAATGGGATCCAGTACAAGGAATAAGGGCCGGGCTCTGCTCCAAAGGAGGCCAGTCTCATGAGGGCAAAGACGTGCCTACAGACAAAACGGCTCACCGTGCTCCCTGCAGAGATCTGGTAGAAGGGAGTAAGAGGAGACACCCCCGACAAAGTCTGCAAGTTCTGCTCACCTTCAGGGTGGACAGAGACTTCTCTAAACTACCACAGGGATTCAGGGGCTTCTGATTTATTCTAGAGCAGTCTTCAAACCTCAGGCCTTGATCCAGTGGGCCGTGAAATCAGTTTACTGAGTTATCCACAGAATTCTTGCAAAATGAAGTAAAGTAGAGCATCATAGAAAGAAATGGGAGAAAGAGTCATATCAGAATGAGTCAGAGGATTGTGTGCATATGTGGGAGATTTGGTTTGCATGTGTGTACAATGGGTGAGCACGTCACAGTTTCCTTACTCTGGGTCTCCATCAAAATGACTTTATGTTGCTGGTGAGAAGTTAAAAAATTGCAACGAGGCAGGCAGAACATCAGAGATGTGCTCAGTCTCCCCGAGACCTGTTGCTGAAGTCTCGGAACTGGCGGGCAAACAACGGACCTCACTGGAGCCGCGCAGGAAGCCTCCACCTTTCCTGGCTTCTCCAGGCCCCTCAGCAGTGTGCCTGGACACACAGAGCACCACCTCGCCCCTGGAGCCCCTTGAGGCTGGCCCTGGGGGTGCCCCTCACCCTGGGAAGAGCTCTTTGCCACTGGGACAACACAGTTGGGACAAAGCTTGTCTATCCGAATAGCCTTAGTGTTTTTCTGCTAGAGACAGGTTACAAAGCAACGAGTGATGTATTCTGACACCCAGGGGATGGCACGCATTACCTTGTTAACCACCAGTGTTCCCTGCAGTTTGGAGGCCCAGTAGATGCTGGAGAACACCCCGAGCACTAGTTACTTAACCTGGTTTGAACCTCTGCTCCCCTCTTTGGAGATCTTATGGCTTTGAGCAGAGCACTCAAGCTCTCTGGGCCACAATCATTACATTTTGTGATGTGGTTAATGATAACCAGCTCGTAAGATCTTTATGAAGATCTTAAAAAGATAATGCCTACAGATCTCTCAGTACAGTGTCTGGCAAACAGTAGGCATACTAATTTAAGTCTCCATGGAGTTATTTCGGGTGCATTTTCTTACCAAAATAGTAATAGTTAGAGTCTTGCAAAAACTCAGATTTGAGATAAAAGGGAGTCAGGGACACCCACTGTTCAGGACAAAGACCCTCGATATTATTCAGCATGGAGGTGATAGGGCAAAGAGAACTCTCAGCTGGAGTTAATTGATTTGAACAAGTCAAGTCCAGCAGGCAAACCAGCCCGGGACAACTTAGCGTGCTGGCAGAGTTCACTGTCACCACCACGTCCGCATGGCTGTGATGTGAGGAGGAGAGGGAGCAGGCTTCTGCCATCTCGCTGTGGATGTCTGTGCAGAGGTAAACGCCTTTCCTGTTACTAGGGCTTCACGGCAGGAAGTATTTAGGTCACATTCAGGCAACAGCATTTCTCGAGCTGTGGTACTTACTGTCAGCAGACATGGACTGGCCCTGGCATCCCATCTGCCTCTGGGAGTCCTCACGCTGCACGTAGTACCAGCCGAAGGGCCACGTCAGTCACCCCGTGCAACGTCATGGCCCGCCTTCCCGGAGCCAGATGACCAGGAGGGGCTGGGGGTGTGGGGCATGAGGAAAGGACAGCCGGCCTCTCTCAGGGGACTTCTCCAAGGACACACCGAGCATAGGTAGTAGGCCAGGATGACGTCACTTTCTGAGGTCTAGCCAGGGCTTCCCAGGTGCGGCTCTTAGAGACCCAGACAAAAATTAAGGTTGGAAATCCTTTTCGGACTCTCTTTTTTGTTGTTGTCATCGTTGGCAAAATAACAGGGTGTCCAACAAAATCAAAGAAGTCGGCGTTCCCTGGACATGTTATGCTGTGGCTCTTGCCTTATCTCCTTTTCATGATCAGTCCCTTTCCTGAAAGTCCCTTTCACCCGCCTTCTGGGCTGTCCTTCATCTTTCCTCCTCCAGACCCAGGTCCCTGCTTCCCCTCTCCAGGAAGTCTGTCTTCATTCTCCCCATTGGACCAGGGGCTCACCCTTTGTGCTAGGAGAGACACTTCTCCCCATTAGATCGCTTACCCATGGTGTTGTATTTCTGTTGTGTGGCCTGCCTTCTCCACCACACGGTGGTGTCCTCAAGGACCGGGCCACATCCTCTTCCCCCCGGTTCCCTACTGCCCAACTGCCGTGGACGGCACATAGTGGGCGGTGAGTAAATGATGGTCGAGGAAATGAATTCAGGTAGCGTGCGTTCATCTATCTGTGAGAAAGTTTAATCCGCAAGTCAAAGAAGAGCACATTAGAGGTGCATTAAAAGCAGGGAAATAGAGCTGGTTTTCCCAATATTGCATCTCATCTTGACCTAGATAAACTCTAAGATGTGCTCTGAATCTGTGGTTCTCTGACTTCCAGCAGAGGGGGAGCCTAGCCTTCTCAGTTATTTAATGTGATGGAATTGGGTTTCTCACCATTTTTAATAGAACCGAAGACTCTAGACTTTATTAGCTTACTGAGTTGGTCAGAACTTTATAAATTATGGAAACGCAAGGCCAGGCAATTTATTCCCTGGTGGCATAAATTATGTAATATTGTCTATAATACACACTTCTGAAATTTCAAAACATTTTTGCAGTTTTGTACTTTTTAATATAGACTACCACATGCACAAAAAGTACATGTACTATATATTATTTAAGGACAACAGGACACATAAACACGCATGCTTGAGAAATAGCCAACATGAAGTTTGAGAAAAGAAACGTGACCAGTGATTTTGAAGTATCCAGCTGCTACTTCCCAGTGACAAACACCATCTTCCCAATTGATTATACTTTAAATCTCCTGCTTTCTTTCATAAACTTGTTATCTGTCCTCTATCTGCCTCATGGATACATTGTCTCGATTTACATTTTCTTAAGTTGATTATGCTATTTATATTATAGTGCAATTTTCCTTTTTTCACTGGCTATGGTGTTTTGAGCTTCATCTGTGTTGATGTGTGTGACTAAGGTCCGGTCAGGTTGACTGATGTACGCAGTATTCCTACTTCATGACCAACTCACGGTGCATTTATGCAATATTCTATCAGCGCTTGTGTAAACACCTTGTTGTTTTCTTGGCTCATGAGCAAGTGTTTCTAGGGCAGGTCCCTAGACTAGGAGTTGCTTCATTTAGCTTTCTAGACAGTTCCAGAAAGGCTTCTAGCACGATTGTACCAGCCTACACCCCACCAGCTGATGCGGGTGCCGCTGCTGCATAGACTCCATTGTATTTGGTTTTGTTAGAATGGTTTCATTTCCACCATGGTTTTAGTTTTCACTCACTCCATCACTGACAGATGACGCTGGCCCACTGCCCTGCTCTGGAACGTTGGTGGCCATGGGCCTGAGGCCTCTGTGTCCTCCTCCCACTGACTTTTATTGGGGGGGAGATATGTATTTGGATGAGGCAGGCATGAGTTTGCAAGCTCTGCCTCTCCCTAGAAATGCAAACTTGGCACCGTCCCATCCTCCCTCCTAAGCATGACAAGCTATAAAATGAGAATAATAATCCCTATCCTGTGAGGTTTTTGCGAGGAGACAATGAGATGCTGTGTGTAAAGCACATGGTAGTTACTGTTTCTAGCTGTCACAATATTTTGTATGTCCCTTGCCTTTTGCCCTTTTCTCCTAAATCAGGAACAATCTTGTCTGATGGACAGTGCTTGCATATCCAGGATACAGGTTAAAATGTTTTAGCAACTACCAAAATTTCCCCATTTAGAGCTTGGGCAGCTCGGCCTCAAGCTGGGAACTTTCTGTACGTTAACCTTCCTTGGCCAAGGGAATCTTAAGTAGTTGCCAGGGTCTACACTAGCTGTCAGGACGTAGAGCAGAGATTCACGGAAAGAAGGGAAGGGCTGGTAACCCAGGAGGAGGAGTGGTACTCAGGGTCTCGCCTTAGGGAGACAGGGGCAAGGTCCCCCTCACGGTAGGTCCTGCAAAAAAGCAAAGACGAAGACAGGAGTGGGCAAGAACAAGCATCGTGGAAGGTGTGGACAAATGACAAAATCCAGTAAATCAAACTAAGGTGAAGGCAGAGGTGGGCAGGGAAGGGTCAGATGCTGGATCAACACAAGAGACAGCAAATCCGTTGTGGGACTCTCTTGAGAATCTGATGCCAAGAAAGCTGTAAATCACAGTCAGCAGATGCTGCCCAGGGGTAAGACGGAAGGTCAGCCAGGAAATAGTCTTCAAATCCCAGCTGTGCGTCAAGTGCCTTCCTAGGCCCTGAGAATATGAAAACACTCTTGATCCCACCTTCTAGGACTTAGGAGATAGAGTAAAAATCAAATGCAAAGAATGGCAGAGAGTAGAGTGTAGATGCCCAACCCATTGAAGTGGTGAGAAGACACTAGAGGCTTCTGGAAAAGGGTCCAAGAGAGGTGCTCCATCCAGGGTAGCCCTCTGTAAAATGCACAGGAGGAAGTCACATGTCGTGGAAATTTCCAGGAAGCAGCTGGTGGATAGTAGACATGGGAAAGGAATGGAAAACAGTTAAGTTTGAGTATATACAGGACAGCAAAAGGGAGCATAATGTTGGAGGAGACTGAGAAGAAGCCAAAGTCACATCACACCACACCCTGTGGGCAGGTACAAAGGTCTGGGCTTCATTCCCAGGAGACAGAAAAGCATGGGTGATTTCGGAGTTGGGAAGTCTCATACTGTGGCCTGTGTGTCTGCTCATTCCAAGGAAACCCTTTGAAAAGCTACTGTAGTTGTACGAGTGATTCTGGATGGTGGCTTGAAACGTGATGAAAACGTGTGGAGAAACTATGCTAACATTTCAGATCGGTCAGGAAAGTTCTCATGAACATACATTGTATGGTGTCATTACTAAACCACTGATTTATTGTTGTACTTTTAAGTGGGGAGACTTAAATTATTAATGTTTATGTGTTTTCATCCAATCTCCTTTATTTGTAGCATATGTGGCTAAAAATTGGGAGGAAACAGTGGTAAAGAAGGGAGCATTGGCCTAGCTCTGAGGATCAAGGTTTTCGATCCCGATTCCCCTTTTCTGTATAACTTCACTTACCTAACACACTGTGGGCTGTGGCCCTGGCTCTTCTTTGTGAAATGATGGGATTTGAACCCAGCTTTGCTTTGTTTTCTTCAAATTCTTTGCAAATGTAAAATTAAATATGGACTTAGAAATAGTGCTTGTTTGGACGTAAGAAAGCATTCAGGTTGATGCTCGAAATTACTCAGGATTATTCTAAAATTTATGAGTTTGCAGGGTCTGGGTAGTATGCAAAGATCCTATCATTGTTTTAAACAGTACAGGAGAAGAGAAGACTGTCTCTCCTAATAATATAGGCCACGATGAAAATACTCGTCAGCCTTCAGTGACACCTCACACCTCCAGGTCCCCACAAACGCCTCAGTTCCAGACCTCGACCGTCTCAGCGTCCAGGTGCAGGAAGGAAGGACATGATGCTCCAGATGGACAGACGCCATTTTGTGGAGAAGCCTGCTGAGCTTCCGTATGAAAAGAGGTTATTAAACTTTCCCGAGTTTGAGGAGGTGGTAAGAGGTGGAGAAATGGATCCATGTCTGGGGGCTTTTTGCATTTACCACATGCTTTGATGGTTGAGTTGGTAAAGGATTCAACCCCATCCTCAGAAAAACAAACCTCACTCACACTACCCACACTTCTACGGACTGAATGTTTGTGCCTCCTCCCAAATTCACCTGTATACCCTCTGCCTCATGCCCAATGTGATAGCCCCAGAGAGGTGATGGGATCTGTGCCTTTACAAGAAGAGACATGAGAGAGATGCTGTCTTTCCTCTATAGCCCACGTGAAGATAACACAAGAAGGTGGCCATCTGTCTCCACTAGCACCCTGCCAGGCTGGCACTCTGATCTCAGACTTCCAGCTTCCAAACTGGTGGTGGAAATATGTTGTTCATTCAGGCTACTCAGCCTGTGGTATTTGTTGCAGCAGCCTGAACTAACAGAGACACACACGCACCCTGAAATTTGTCAATAAATGCAGGCGATTTTCTTTCACTACACCTCTAGCTTTAAAAGTCAAGGTGTTTAAGTGGTTCCAAGGGATGGGTCTCTATTGAGAGAAATCTTCCAGATCTCAACTTGAACTGACAATATCCTCTGATAATCTCTGTCACTGGCAGAGACTCCTAAGGCATTTGTGGAGCCTCTGCATTCAGAAGACTCCACCTGAAACATCAGTTGTGCCAGGGTCTAGACATCTGGCCTTTCTCAACATTGCGTGTGACCGCAAGCACAGGCAGGGAAAGCCTAAGGACTCAGTATTTATTGGCCGAAGGCAAGGCAGAGTGAGAAAGACAGAGCAGGGTTCTTTGGGACCAACTGGAGCAGAGGTGCTGTGGGGACCAGGATGCCGGTAGCAGATATGAGGTCAGTGGGTGATAGCCTTTGTGGTGGCCAAAGGGATTAAATAAGGAGGTGTTGATTAGACAGAGTAACAGGTGAGCAATGACAGAAAATGGGAAGAACATGAGCTTCTGGTGGGCAAAGATGAGTTCTTGTAGAAATTAAAGAAGCATGAGTCTACATAAATAATGAGTAAGACAGAAACACATAGCGTTGGAAAGAATTGTGCATAAGCATGAAGTAGCACCGGCTGTTGTGGTAGTGACTCGGTGCCTTTGGCTGCGTGGATGGTGGCTTCACACCCCAGGAGGCAGGAGTGGGAAGAAGGAGAGGGATGGATGCCCCGAGAACACCAGGCTGCCTCGGTCTGTGTGCATGGGAGGTCCACACTGGGCTTCTCAGGATCCGTGGAGGGCAATTTTCATGGTAACTGGAGTCCCAACAACTCTCAGGGGTGCAAGAAAAATATGTTTTCCAGCTCTTGTTTTGACTGTCCAGGCAGAAATGGGTATTAAATCCCTATGCTATTTTGGCACCAGGTTTTTCTGTCTTGATTTTGTAAGCCTAAAGTTTGTTGTTCTTACAGCCCATTCATATTTTATCCATTGAGACTAATCGCTTTAGCTCAGTTATAGTCCTCCTGTCATCTGAGCACTGGCCTTGGCTCCATTCTCAGCCGAACTGAAGTTCTATGTTGATCAAACACGCAGGAGCGGGTGGAGCTCAAATGTGTGTGATCCATGCCCTTTACAAAGAGGAAGTTCTTGTGGCCTGTTTTCTTTCTGACTCATCCTCACTGCTGTCAAATCTACTCATGGGGGATTATTTCACATTTCTTCTGGGTCTTCTTTGGAACAGGCTCATAAATACCTTCCTTTCTCATATCTTACTTCCTAACCAGGCTGACAGGTTTAGGATTTCCCCCTTTGACCAGGCCTCCTCTTCTCTCTGTTCCCACTACCCTATGCACTGGCATGGTAATGTGTATTCTTCTTTAGCTTGGCTTTCTTGGTCTCTGGGGAGGCATCCTCGCTGCCCTCCCTTCTTCCCTCTGCTGAACTGACGGACACTTCCCCATGTGCCCCCACCTTATCTTTAGCAAACATTTTGTTATTTCATTCAATCTTGCACTCCCTCGTGCATTTAAGCACATATTCATTGAGCGCCTAAAGGTACTGAAGTATAAGTGTGATAAAGGAATTATGCTCGGTCCTACCTCTCATGCATTCCACAGTTCCTATTTATTAAGCACTTATTATGTGCTAGATACTGTCTTCACCTATAGAGATATAATGTTGAATAAGCATTCTGCCTTCACTGGCTGTTGAGAGAGGTGAATCAAGTCATCATCACAAGAGATATGTGATTATCTCTCATGCAGAGAGATGCTCTGAAGAAAAATAAATTTTCTATGAGATCTTATTACAAACGAACAAAGAAGTCAAGGAAGTTCTCTGAGAAAACAAGCTTTGAGCTGTTTTCTGAAGAAAACGTAGGGCTAATCAGACAAAGTGGTTGGACAAGAGCTCCCCAAAAGGTGGAAACAGCATGTTCAAAAGCCCTGTGGAACTAGCACGTTTCCATACTTGACAGACAAAAAACAAAGGAAGTAGAAAACATGAGCTCCTGAAAGGTAAGCCAGTGACAGAGTCAGCAGAGCCATATTGGCTCTTAAGGAATCTGATTTTTATATTAAAAATGGCAGAAAGACATCAGAGTTTTCTTGCTACAAGAGAAAAAAATGTGAACTAGAGGGAACCATGATAAGCTACTGGTAAACTAGTTATAGTCAAATGGAGGTGAGAAAGGAGGAGAGCTTATGTCAGTGGTGGCAGTAGAGAAGAAAACTTGATGAGCAGTCAAATTTGAAGCACTTGCTTATGGATCTGATGGGGAAAAAATAACAATGGGAGTATTTCAAAGGTCATCCCTCGTTTCCTGGTTTGCGCAGCTGGGAGATGCTGCCCGTGCCGTGAAGATGGGAGAAACTGAGGGGAGCAGGGTTAGGAGAGATGACAAGAACAGTGTCCAATGTGTTGAGCTTGAGATGTCCTTGAGTTATCCAAGCGTTGACCTTTGTTAACACTCGGCAAGGAAACTGAGGTTTAATTCTGCTCATCATTGAATCAGGCCACATAATGGTCATGCTGTCCACAGTCTATTAACTATAAAGTTCATTGGTTTTTATTGAAGTCATCAGCAAGTGCTGGTTTCATCCTCAAGAGCTTCAGGGAAAAAAAACCAGCTCTATGGATGCTTAAAAACAACTAGTTTCATGAGGGTTTGCTCTAAAGTCCATCTGTCACTGAAGAACTGTAATTCAGTATTGGCTTTAGGATTGGTTCAGTATAACAGAAATAGAGAAAGAGGGTACTGATGGAAGGAATAATTACTCTTTTTCCTTATTCTAATCATGGTGTGGCTCCACATGAATCATCAAGAAATTGCTGATTTGGGGGGCACCTGGGTGGTTCAGTCAGTTAAGCATCTAAGTCTTGATTTCAGGGTATATCATGGTCTCAGGGTACTGGAATGGAGTCTCTCTCTCTCTCCTCTCCTTCTTCCCCTCCCCCCATTCTCATGTTCTCTCTCTGTCTCTCTCTCAAATAAATAAGTAAACCTCAAAAAGAAAAGAAGTTCCTGATTTGATCCATCTCTCTCTCTTATCACTTCTATTAATGCACTGTTTTATTTACTTATGTGCGAGGTACATTAATTAACAAATAGAAAAGTCAAATGGAACATGAGGAAGTCTCTGAATGAGGTTCTGGATTTCAACCCAGCTCACTCCTTACAACTGAGCATTCTGGATGAATCCTTTTTAAACTCTATCTCCGATCTTCCACATACAATAAAACAAACAAAGAAACAAAATGAGTTTGCAGAGGACTAGATAGAATATATGTAGCTCAGCCAAGGCAGCATTTGACCTATTCTGATAATTCAGTAACTGATCACTGTTTTTACTACACTTTTCAAGGGTCAGACTTCTTGGACATTGCTACCATAGAATATGCCATTTTTTTTCCCTCCAGAACCACCATAGCTGAAGATGTTTCAAGCAGGTTTTATCGTTGTTCTTGGAATAGGAATCTGATAAAAGGCAAAAAAACACAAGTTCAAGAGGTATGGTGATGGGAAAACAGGAGTTCTAGAAATCAAGAAAAAAGAATACAGAGCAGAGGAAATCATGAATAAAGTTATTCAGAAGAACTTCTCAGAAGTGAAAGGCATGAGTTTCTCCACTGAAACAGCCTGTCTTTACCCTTGCCCTGAGTGAAGCTCTATCCCCATGGTCCGTATTTATTCTTCTCCCCTTCCTCACCCAGCCTTGCTTCACTGTGGGCAGAGAAACTTCCTTGCTCTTTGGATGTTGAGTTTGGCCATGTGAGTTGCATCAGACAATGAAATACAACTGAACTTAACCTATTCCACATCTGACCAGCAACTTCACATGTGTGTGTGTGTGTGTGTCATTTGACTTGACTCCTTTCCTTCCTGCCTTGTGCCCTGAGAAGATCATGCTTCATTAAGTTGATATTCCTTCAACTTAGGTCCCAAGTGAGAAACACAGCACCTGAATGTGACACATAAATATACACAGAACCATAGGTAATTGACCTGCAGACTCATGAGTGAGAAAAGCCACTGATAAGAGGAGCCATTTGTCATGCAACATTATCACAACAAAAATAGTCTAAAATACTCACTAAGAGGGGTTACCAGGATCAGTACAAACAAAGAAAAAACCCCAAAGGAGTTCACAGAGAAAAAGCAATTTGTTTACAAATAATTAAAAAAAATAGAATGAGTTCATATTTTATGAAAGGAAGCTGGAACCTAAAAAATAAAGAAGAAAAAGAAGAAGGAGAAGAAAGAAGAAGAAGAAGACAATGACGGCAGAGGAGGAGAAGGAGAAGAAAGAAGGAAGAAAGAAGAAGAAGGAGGAGAAGGAAAAGAGAAGGAAGAAGGAAGAAGAAAGAGGAGAAGGAGGAGGAGGGGAAGGAGATGGAAGAGGAGAGGGGGAAGAGAAAGGAGAAGGAGAAGAGGAGGGGGAGGAAGAAGAAAAAGGAGGAGAAGAGGTAGTGGAAGGGTGAGGAGGAGGAGGAGGAAAAGAAGAAAAGGAAGAAGAAGAAGAGGAAGAAGAAAGAAGAAGAAGAAGAAGAAGATGATGAAGAAGGAAGAAGAGGAAGAAGAAGAAGAGGAAGAAGAAGAAGAAGAAGAAGAAGAAGAAGAAGAAGGAAGAAGAGGAAGAAGAAGAAGAAGAAGAAGGAAAAAGAAGAAGAAGAAGGAAGAAGAAGAAGAAGAAGAAGAAGAAGAAGAGGAAGAAGAAGAAGAAGGAGGAAGAAGAAGAAGAAGAAGAAGAAGGAAAAAGAAGAAGAAGGAAGAAGAAGAAGAAGAAGAAGAAGGAGGAAGAAGAAGAAGAAGAAGAAGAAGAAGAAGGAAGAAGAAGAAGAAGAAGAAGAAGAAGAAGAAGAGGAAGAAGAAGAAGAAGGAAGAAGGAAGAAGAAGAAGAAGAAGAACAAGAACAAGAAGAACAAGAAGAAGAAGAAGAAGAGGAGGAGGAAGAAGAAGAAGAAGAAGAAGACGATGAAGGAGAAGGAGAAAGAAGGAGGAGGAAGAGGAAAAGGTTTTCAAATTTCTGAAGGAGAATTATTTCCAGCCTAGATCTTTTAAAATGTAAGATATTTTCAGACATGCTATGTCTCAAAATATTTACCTCTCATACTCTCTCAGAAAACTGATGAGGAAAGCAAAGCAAGGGAATAAAACAAAACAAAACAAGAAAACAAACAAAAAACAACAACAACAAAAGGAAGACGTGGGGTACAGAAAAGAGGAAATCCAACATAAAAGAAGAAAAATGGTTTTCTAGGATGAGGCTAAAGGGGGGCCCCAGAAAACAGCTGGTGGGTGGAAGCTGTAAGACTCAGGACAGACCAGCTGAAGGTGCTGTGACTATGCCTTTCGCATTAGCAACAACAGAAGATAGGAGACAGCAAAGAAAAGAAGACATGAGATACAGAATGCAGGAATCCTACTCCAAAGAGGAGGAATTCCCAGAATGCTGGTGATGGGAATCCCAGGATCAGAGCTACACAGATACCCTGGAGAGCATCCAGTCCTGAAGGAAGAAAACGAGGCCTCCCAGAGCATCTCCAAGAAAGGAAACATAAACTGGTACATTACTTGAGGTGACTGACCTTGCAGAAAATGGTATAAAGAGGAAAACGTTGAAAGAATGAGTGAGGTAGGCATATAAATATTTTTAAAGACTTGGAAAAGTCTTAAAAAAATTGAAAACCATTGCCTCTGAGGAGGAGATGAGGTAAAATGAGGAACAGTAAAAGGAACAGATGTATTTTATCATAAAACCTTTATTAATATTTAGTAAAATGTTATTTAATCATGAAACTTTCTTAAAAGTCTCACAGATTCCAGTTCGGTAGTTTAAAGATACGTGTGACATAGTGTAATGAATCGACATTCAATCTAGAAATTTTCTGTAGGCTGTGGATGTTGAGTTAGTTGTCAAGTTTATTTTGTTTTTTAATTTGCTGATCATCTCACAGCTAAGTAAACAGGGAAATTGGTGCTAGAATCTCCTCATTCTCCACGGCACAGGTGGGGGCTCCTGCCATATTGTTACAACACAGAGTTGATGGAAATGATTGGCTAGCAGAGGGCCAGGCCTGAGAGTGGGCACATTCAGTGTGGGTTTTGGAATGGTTAGAGAGGACACAAGGTCATGTTTTTCACCTATGGATTGAGCCTTGCAGCTTCATGGGGCCTCAGAAATTCCCACTAATCCCAAACAGCTGCCTTGCAAATATATCATGAGTTCTTTATTAATTCTCTCATGCAACAAGTAGTTATTTAGCACCTGCTACTTTTCAGACACTTTTACTATGGGTTGGGAATTTCAAAAGGAGAAATGATTTGGTTGCAGAGAATAGGGTTTCTTGTATGTTTGTTTTGGGGGGAATGGTTCTCTGTGGGAATGGGAGAAATATCTTGAAATTTATATTGTACATTCAATTAATGAAATCCCTTTACATTTACTATTTCATCTGATTCTCACCTAAAGAAGATTGTGTCATATATATTTGATACTCTCCTTTGACAGATGGGAAATCTAAGTCTCAGGGAGAAAAAGTAATTGTTAAGTTCACAGATCTCACATAGGATGAATCTCCAGCTTTGAATACATCTTTTCTAAGGCCAGGTCTGGGAGTCTTTAGATGACACCACACTGCCTTTGGAAATGACCCACCCACCCTCCTCATTCAACAGAAAACAGAACAGCTGTAGCTTGTTCCCCACAACCGGCGTGGAAACTGAGTCTAGCTGTTGAACGACTACAGCACAGCTCCTTTTGTTACTATGAGCCATGCCCATTGGTACCTTCAGTCATTTCCCAAGATTAACCATGAGTTGGTGGAATGGCCTCTTCAATGCCATCCCAGTCCACTGTGGCACTCCCCACCAATCTTTCCCCAAGTTAGGGTTATGATGCCGGTACTGGTTTTCACTGGAAGCAACCCCACTCTTCCTGGCAGAATCCTGGCTGAATAGGCAAATCTGTGACCCCCAACTGGTAAACTGATGTTGTAATCGGAGCCATGCCTGATCTATGGATGGTTAGGCTTATCATATCAAGACTCTCTTCACCTTTGAAGTTTACATCCATTGAACTAGGCAGCTTTCCATGCAGACCTATAAGCCTTCTGAAGTTCAGGATGTAGAATGAGGGATGGACAGGTGACTTCAGCACAGTGTGGTGGGCCCTGTGCTAGGGACGAGGAGAAGCGTTCATGCATACATAAAGGTTGACAGCATGGAGATGAGGGGGTGAAAAGGAAGGGCTGCTCATCTTCCCAGTTGTTTCCTGTTTGTTTGAAATCTGCAAATAGACACTTGCACATTCATTTTTAGGGTCCACTGTTCTAAATACATATACTCTCCCTTCACAGCACTTACCACAAATTTCATTTATATATATTCATGTGTGTTTATCGATTTAATGTCTTTCTTTCATACTGAATAGAAAGCTGCACAAGGGCAAGAAATGGGTCTGTTCTTACTACTCCCTGCATATAACTCTGAGACTTGCTCAGCCCCGGGCATGAAAGTTTGATGCTTAATAAGTATTTTTCAGTGAGTAGATGGATGCCTAAGAGTGACCGTATGTGTTTTTTCTTTGTTGTGAAAATGTAACCTTTCCAAGTCTCAAGATTTTGAACCTAATTATTAGGATTATGAATTAAAGATTTCAATCACATAGGATTACTTTGTCAGAAGACAATCACAGTAGGTGATTCATGAGGCAACAAACTTTACAAGCCTAAAAACTTTATTTCCAATTAATTACAAGCCTAATTACTTCTGTGAATGCAGGACATCGTGGTACACATCGTCAGTGGCACGAGACTGCCATCACATCTGTCCGTACAGCTGAAATCCTTCTGGGCTAAGGGTGAATTAAAACATTTGGTGAAAACAGTAAAATTGTATCCCTGAGGTTACTTTCTTGTCCTTCTTGTATATACACTGGTTTTGTCATTTACTTCATTCTCGCGACTGTTTCAAAGGCACACATTGCTTGCCCAGATTAGATGAGTACTCATCTAATAGTACTCATCTAATAGCTTCGGTGTTCCCTTGCCTGCCCACTCAACAATCTTCAGAAATCAACTAGAAGACTGTATCAAACTGGTCTCAGTTAAATTCCAATTTTTAGGGACGACTGGGTGGCTCGGTCATTTGGGTGTCTGGGGCTATTCCTGGATGGTTCCCCACCAGCCACACCTCCGTACCAGATGGGTGACAGGGAGGGGGTGCTAAGAATTGGTGAGCATGAGTTTGGCCCAGTGCCAGACAGTTCCTAACCCGGGGGGATCCCCATCCTTCTCAGTGTGGGCAGCTAATCTGTTCACGGCCCTCTTCTGGGTCAGGGGGCCTGCAGTAGGAATGTGCTTAAGGATAAGACTCCCTTCCAAGACCTGGAAAACCAAGAGGAAAAGAGGCTGAGGATGAAAAGGTTTTCGAGGGGATGAGGAGTCTAATTCTAACCCTGAAAGATCATCTATTTAAGCTAAAGCCTCGAGAATTTTGGTTGACCTAAACTCGACAAATACTTGAGATGTTGCTGTGAAGAAAGAAACTTCTGGAAAGGAGGGACACAGACCCTGGTAAGAGCAGCTCTGGCCCCCCGGGAACACCAGCCCCGCAGAGGGTAAGGCACAATGGAAAGCCACAATGGCTGGTGATCACTGCTAAGTAGAAGAACGAGTGAACTAAGCGGAGGACCTGAGGGACCCATGGCTAAGAGGAATCTGGATCAGGGAAGCTGATCAGAGAAAGCGGCATGGAGAAACCTCCATTCATACCAACACAGTTGCTGAGCACCCTTCTGAGCCCTGACTGAGAGAGCAGAGAATGAGAATGGACGGTTGGGTCAACTGTGCGTGCTCATCATGGGTATTGGGGTCAAATGCTGGAAGGAAAGCCAGGAGACTTTCAAAGCACGGAAAGAGAAGGAGCTGGCAAGGGGGACAGGTACAATCGTGTCCCGCTCACCCAAGGGAGAAGGGTCCATTTCCATTGGACTGAAAGAAAAGTACCCAGGCTGCTGAAAGCCTGAGGCAGTAGCATCCTCCAGGATGAAGGCAAGCCCGTGAAGAGAGGCTGCCTGGGGACAGCCCTGTGCATGCTCTCTGACCCTGGCCCCCCACAGCCCCCTGGGCCCCAGAACACACGTGCTCCACCACATCACACCGTCCCTCTTCCCTCTTGGTATGCGTTCCACTCCATCCTTCCAGTGAGGAAATGCACATTCAGGGTCCTTAGGGGAAAACTCCAATATCACATGCACTTGGGGTAGTAGAATCAGAACTCAAATCCACAATTGCATGATTCCCAATCTTATGATTTTTTAGTTGATTATTTTTCCCACTAAGACCATGCAACTAGCAGATCAGTCTTGGAAACGTTACTGGCTCTAACAATTGTTCAAAAGCATTCTGTCTCCTTAGGAGTCATTGGGTTTTTGTTCTCTTACTATATTAATTTTTTAACCCGGTAATAAAAAAATGCTGAAAATAATGATTAAAAAATACTTCTTCTCAGTTGTGCTGCTAGACAATACTATAATAATTCATAAATGCAAATCTAGAAACCTACTTGAAGTCATTGAAAGTCGAATACTTAAAGTCAATGAAACAGACCACAGGATAAAATAGAGAATTTTAATAGGAAAATCAGATCTCACCTCATTTGAGCAGCTGGAGTCGGAAGATTAGGTGACCTCCCTGTGGCAGTGAGAATGTTTGGTTAGTATGTCTCTCTTTGCACATCGTCTTTACTTTCTTTACAATTTGCTCTGATGCAGGAAAAAGAGACACCTACTAAATGCCAATCCTGACTTGACCAAAGAGAAAACATTCTACTTAGTGTTAGTTCACTTCAAGGGTCTACTGCAGAAATTACCAGCATCATTAATGTTAATTTAAAAAAAAAAATCACACAAGACTCAAAAATCTACAATTCCCTTCTTGACATAATGACCCATAATATATTCCATGGGATTAAGCATTTCAGTTTAGGGCAATGAAATAGCATTTGGCAAATTACTAATCTCTGTGGACAAAATCATACTTCAGCATATTAAAAAGGAATTCATCTCAGCCACGGAAAAACAACCTCCTGTTTAGCTGTCTCAACAGACAATGCTTCCAGCGGAGCAGCCAAAGATTCAAGCGTGAGGTTACAGATTCACCTGCAAATATACCATATTGAGTGCATGTAGTTACTGACGTGATTGCTTTGTATTTGAATTGGTTGCAACACTGGAAATCAGGCTCAGCTTGAAACATGAAAAGGTCCGGTGGCACTGCTCTGACATGTCTCCTTTGCAGCAATCGGCGGTCCCTTCAGGAAGAACTTGTGATTTCTGGTTGTTCTCCATCTCTGCTCCTCTCTGTTGCCTGGTCATTGGACTACATCTCCGTTTATCTGACTGATATGGCCATGTTTGTCCCTCCTGGTGCAGGATCCACTGACCTAGGAAGAGCTGCACTGTGAGGGTATTCTGAGGTGACAGCAGGCGGGAGGTGATTCGAATTCACAGGAGAAGACCGGTGCCTGAGGATGTGAAGCATGTTCCCAAACATCTCACGTAGGAATGTGTGATCATGGGATAAACTGTGAGGGCAAGGGTGTTAATGAACAGGTAGGAGGCAAAAGCCTGTGAAGTTGACGTCACAGGGTATTCCCTGAGAGCCTTGTATGCGGTCAGCTCTGTGCTGGGTGTGTCCTATATACTCTGCTTGAACCCCTCCAGCAGCAAGAAACTCATCACCTGTCGAAGCCCCTTTGTCCGTTTATGGACATTTAGCATTGCAAAAAGGAAAAGTGCATGCCATTTCTGTGTAGGTACTAAGCTAAGAGCTTAAACATATGGTCTAATCTAAATATTCATAGTTGTCATATACGGGAAATGGTTTTTCCTCATTTTATGGGGGGAATGGGGGAGATGTAGGGAGGGTTGGTGATGTGGCCAAGAACACAGCAGGGAGGCGGGGAAACAAGCACTTCGTGGTTATCTGACTCCAAAGCCGCGATGTTACTGGCCTGAAATCCATGGACTCGTGATTGATTACACCAGAGGTTTACTAGGTTACCAGTGTGTTAATTCCTAACAGACCAATTCACATTAGAATGATAACAATGGTAGGGTTTATAGGTTCACTCGCCGAGGCACTGACATTACAGGAGGCCTCCTGGATTCGCTGGGCTTTAAGCACAAAGGAATGTCTCTCCAGGAACAGGGTTTCAGGCACTGGGGGCGCTGCTTGGCCAAGTAAGGCGTGCACACCCACAGAACTTCATTCTCTCTGACCTTAACTGACATGCCTCCTTGTAAAATGGCCTCCCCTCTCTGGTCCGGGTTTCTTCTTGAGTTAAATGAAAAAATCGTACTTGATTATCTCAGGAAGACTTCCAGCTCAGAGTCTGTGAAACCACAAGATCCTAACTTTATGAGGTTTTGCCTTCTTTGACCCCTTCCTGATGATGACAGCAGAGATATCCAGTCTGTTGGACGGATGAAAGAAAGAAAGAAAGAAAGAAAGAAAGAAAGAAAGAAAGAAAGAAAGAAAGAAAGAAAGAAAGAAAGAAAGAAAGAAAAGAAAAGAAAGGAAGGAAGAAAAAGAAAGGAAGGAAGAAAAAGAAAGGGTGAGTTGGTGAATATTGATGGGAGGTCTAATTCATGGATCTCAGATTTGGAAAAATAAGTTTTGTCCCATTGCATGTAGGTTGCAAGTTGTCTGAGAACAAATGTGTCCATAAAATCACCTTCCCACCTTGGCTCCATTAAGACCATCTAAGACCCTTACTCTGAAGAAGAGATCATGTCAGTAATTCATAAGGTGCTGCCTTAATTTAGGGTCAGCACTGTGTGCTAGGGACAGGGTGGGCTCTGGAGTAAGATAGGCAGTCTTGGGCCAGGATACCAGTCTTGTATTTACTACTTCATAACGGGGTACAACCCCACTAAGCCTTAGTTTTGTTGTATAATAATGATGCATTTTCAGAATTGTTGTGATACAGGTGATACAGTAAAACATCTAATTTGCTTAGTACCTAATGGAAACTTAGTAAATGCAGAGTATGGTATAAAGTACACTGTACGTCTGGAGTAATATTTGATGAAATTCAGGGAAATAGGCATATTTTTAAAGAAATTTATTTATGTAATCATTTTATTATTTTATTTTTTTAAAAGATTTTATTTATTTATTTGACACAGAGAGAGAGATTACAAGTAGGGAGAGAGGCAGGCAGAGAGAGAGGAGGAAGCAGGCTCTCTGCTCAGCAGGGATGTGGGCCTCGATCCCAGGATGCTGAGATCATGACCTGAGCCGAAAGCAGAGGCTTTAACCCACTGAGCCACCCAGGCGCCCTATGTAATTATTTTAGAAAGAGAGAATGAGAGAGAGCCCAAGAAAGAGGGTGAGTGGAGGCTGCTGAGCACAGAGTCTGATGCAGGGCTGGATCTCAGGACCCCACGCTGACCACCTGAGCTGAAACCAAGAGTCAGATGCTCCATAGACTGAGCCACCCAGGTATCCTGGAAATAGTCATATTTGAATGAAAAAAAATGAAGGGTAGCTGAGGAAGTCAAATAACACTATTTTATGAGATTATGTATATGATATTGTGATATTTCAGGCACCCACTAAATATTAAGGGAGACTTGCAAATGTGCTTGTATTATGTTTCCAATCTCTTAAGGATTACTGTTGTGTTATAAGATACAAACCCAACAGTTCTGTACACTACTCAGTGCCCCCTCCCATAAGTGTAGCTATCAACTGTCACCCTACAATGTTACTATGATATTATCAACTGTATCTTTTGTGCTGTATGTTTTGTTTCTCTGACTTACTCATTTTCTAACAGGAGGTTTGTGCCTCTTTCTCCCTTGTATCGATTTGGCCCATCCCCTCCTCCACCTCCCCTCTGGCCACCATCAGTTGGTTCTCTGTACTGAAGTGTCCGTTTCTTTGTTGGTTGGTTGGTTGTGTTTTGTTTTGTAGATTCCACACAGAAGTAAATGACAGGTATTTGTTTTTCCCCATCTGACTTGTTTCACTTAACCTAACACCCTCTAGTTCCACCTGTGTTGTTGCAAATGGCAAGTTTCATGCTTTCATTCATTCAATTCACTAAGTCTTTCTTCAACTGTGTTTGGTCTACTGTTTCCTTCATCCTCTGAATATTTTCATTTTCAATTCATGTCAATAATTCTGTTTTTCATTTATGAAATTTCGGCTTAGGTGTTTTTCAACATCTAAGCATTTTTATAAGATCCTCTTCTCCTTTTTATGAATCCTTTTGCCTCCTGTACCTGCTAAATTTTTAAATGTACTTTAAAAAAATTTAGATCATGCTATTTATTTATAGTTTATTATATTTATTTGTCCTCTCTTGGGAACCCTATGGCAGTGAATTAAAGGTGGCCACAAATTTGTTTTGAATCCTGCCACTAAGAGATGGGGTCTAACCCCCTTCCCTTCAATCCAAACTGCCTTGTGACATGATTTGACTAATGAAATGTGTCAGAAATGATAATGGGCCAAACCCACCCTTGAGAGTCCTAGTCATTTTAACTTAGCTTTCTGGAAGCTAGCTGCCTTGCTTTAAATATGCTCTAGCTGGACTGGATGGCCTCACTGCAGAGGGGCAGGGAGAGAGTGGTCCTGAAAGATTAGGACCATCTGGACCCGGCCCCTATTGATCTCCAGAAGAATGCAGTCTTGTGTGCGACTTCAGCCATACCGCGGGGAGCAAGAACCACCCAGCTGAGCTCAGTCAAATTTTTGTAAGAAAATTTGTAAGAAATAATAAATCATTATTATTTTAAACAATTCAGCTTTAGGGTATTTTCTTCTATAGCAATAGATCACTGAGATGCCTGGGCTTGACCACCTGTCACTGCTGTGGCCTTGAGTTCTCACTGCTTTCATCTAAGTATTTATTACACTTTTTCATCTAAGTATTTATTACACTTTATACACCATTGTTCATCTTGTATTTCTATGTGATTGAAATGGTTTTGTTCAGGAGCCCAGTTGGTGTATGGTTCACAATTGTTCAAGTCCCGATTTTGAACACATTCCATCACCCATCAGACTGAGAAAACAAGCCACACACCATGCCTTGGCTTATAAATCCTAAGTCTAAGGCATGACATCTGCCTGACTTTTGAACCTCATTATTTACTATTCCTGCATATCCTCATCTCTCAAACCTCTTAACTACTCTGAGATGCCATAGTCCATTTTGCTGTGAGGCACCCGTACATTCTGTTCCTTCCCAAAATGCTTCCTACCCAGCAAATAACTTCTCGATCCCTTTAATCCCTCAGCTTAAATCCTTCCTTGCCATTTTCTTAATAAAGCTTCCCATAAATAGGTCCCTGTTTATATTGTCTTCCTCAGGGACCTACTAGATTCCTTCAGAGCACTTGGTATTTTTCAATTATTTTTTAAAAGATTTTATTTGTTTATCTGATAGAGAGAGACGCAGTGAGAGAGGGAACACGAGCAGGGGGAGAGGGAGAGGAGACGGGGACTCCCTGCAGGGCTCGATCCCAGGACCCTGGGATCACGACCTGAGCCGAAGGCAGACACTTAATGACGGAGCAATCCAGGCGTCCTGACTTTTGATTATTTTTATTTGTTGCCTTTACATGCCTCAGTAGACTGCAAGCTCCTTGGCGGCAGGCATTTTGTTAAGCCCTGCATTCCCAGGGCTCAGCAAGTGAAGCTCTTGACAAAAAAAAGTTGTTGAATTAGTTGAAGATGCATACCAGTTAACTGTAATTCAAGGCAGAAGGACAAGAGCATCATAAATGCCATAAAAGAGTAATCCGTGGGAGTTCATGGAAAACTGGTAAGTGGATGGTCCAGGAAGCCTGTCCGAGAAAGCAGACTTCAGTTTGGGCTTAGAAGAAAAAGTACAGTGTAAATCGTGGGTCTGGAAGAGAGGAACGTGAAGACATAAAGGCTATGTTGGCATGTGGGCTTGCGCTCGGATTGGGACACCTTTAGTGAGGATGTGGCATGTGCATCTGAAATGGTTAGTATGGTGCAAGAGAGGAAGCCAAACATGTAGATTTGGGCTAGGGAGCCAAAGGTCTAGCCCAATGGAGAATTCCACCCCAACACCTGTTTTGCAATGCTCCCAAATGAGACAGCCTGCCCCATTCCCATCCCCCAAAGTAGGAAGTAAATTTGCACACACTCTGACCTATCATTTCCACCATTGTAGGTATCAGCCAGGGGCATCCAAGCAGAGAGCAGATGCACTGTGCTTAATGGAGGCAAATACAGAGAAATGCACACACACTTTGGACAAACCCAGCCCGTAGTTCATTATCCGCAAGGTGGTTTATGGAATTTTTACAGAGTAAGCAGTAGATGACATGGCAGAGTGTATCCCAACATTGTCATAGGAGAAGAGCTGGGAGAAGAGCTGGCTGTTGGGAAGCCAAATGTATCGTTTCACGAGGCTCTGCCACCGAGGAACTGCCTGATGAACCCCGTTTCCATCCCGTGCCCAGCTGCACTTAGAACTTCGGCAGAGAGCCAGCTGCCCTCAGACGCAGGAGCGGGCCAACTGTTAGAGCCTAAGGGTCCCTGCTGCCCCGCTGGGCTGGCACTGCACGCTGGCTGTGGGACAAGAAAGGTTATGGCAAATATTGAAATAAGGAGCCTGGCCTCACTCCCTGAGGAGGGTCTGAGCTGCAGCCTCGAGCTGCAGCAGCCTGACTTGCTGACGACTTACCTACAGATCCTCCTCTGTCTTTCCTAGGCAGAGTTTCGAAACTTTTCAACTTTAATTTTCTTTCTAAAATATGAGTGCTCCTTTCAAAAATTATGTTTTGAAGAAAACTGCTGGGTTACTTTCCCCCTCTCTGGTCCCATCTTTCATAAAGATCACTAGCCAGGTGCTCACTACTATCTCAGATAGTTTAAAAAGTACACAACTTAAGGGACTCCTGGGTGGCTCAGTCCGTTAAGCATCTACATTCGGCTCAGCTCATGATCCCGGGGTCCTGGGATGGAGCTGGGTGTCGGGCTCCCTGCTGAGCAGGGAGCCTGCTTCTCCCTCTCCCTCTGCCCCGCCTCGTGCTCTCTCTCTCTCTCTCTCAAATAAATAAAATCTTTTTCTAAAAGATTTTATTTATTTATGTGACCGAGAGAGAGAGAGATCACAAGTAGGCAGAGAGGCAGGCAGAGAGGAGGAAGCAGGCTCCCCGCTGAGCAGAGAGCCTGATGCTGAGCTCAATCCCAGGACCCTGAGATCATGACCTGAGCCGAAGGCAGAGGCTTTAACCCACTGAGCCACCCAGGCGCCCCACCAAATATATAAAATCTTTTTTAAAAAGTACACAACTTAATATCATGTAAACCTGTGTATCTTATACTCCAACTAAGAAATACAAGGTAACAAATGGTGTTGGTGCCTTTTGCCCAACTGTTCTGATTCTGTTTCTCTCCCCAGTTTTTGCCACAGGCAGCGGTGTGCCAAATTTGATGCTGACCTTTGCCATGCATTCCAGTGTATTTGAATTTGTAGATGCCTGCAAACACACACGCTTGCACACACACACCTACCAGCCTACCTACCTACTTATTTATTTTTTCTTACACAGTCACACGCACACTACGTGGGCTGAACTGTGCCCTCCCCAAAATTCAATATCGAAGTTCCAATCCCCAGAACATCAGAATATGACTATTTAGAGGTGGGCCCTTCAGAGAGCTGATTAAGTTAAGATGAGGCCATTAGGATGGGCTCTTATCCAATATGACTGGTGTCTTTATAAGAAGAGGAAGAGACTTCAGGAGCATGTCATGGGAGGGAAGGCCATGTAAGGACACAGGAAGAGATGGCTACCCACAAGCCAAGGAGAGAGACTTCAGGAGATACCAAACCTGTGCACACCTTGATAACAGACTTCTATCTCCCAGAACCCTGAGAAAATTCTCCTGAAGGCCCCCAGCCTGTGGTAGCTTATTATGGTAGCCCTAGCAAATTAATGCAACCCACCAGCGAGATATTATCTTATTTTCACATTTTAGCAGGGAGAAGTTTAAATAAAAGCACAAGATCTGCATAAATACCCTCAAATTAAATATTTATTAATTAAAAGGGAACAGTTTAGCTTTCCAGAGGAGGAACCTGGCAGACAACACCTTACGCAAGAGGGCAGAGTAAGTAACACCAGTAGTGGGTCCTACTGACATGGCGTACCCCTGACACAGTGCACTGGGAAGGGTCCGCCACCTCTGGGCTATATTCCCCGACAAAACACCATCTCAGTCTAAGTATGAGAAGACAGCAAGCAAACCCACATTGAGAGACATCCTGTAACTATCCGGAGAGACGTCCAGAACTCTTCAAAAGTGTTCATGAAGGTCATGAGAGACAAGGACAAATGGGGGGCTGTCCCAGAATAGCAGAGACTAAGGACACATCGCAACTCAGTGTGATATGGAATCCTGGCATGGTTGTTGGACCACGAACATGACGTCAGTGGGATACACAGATAAAGCCCGATGTTTAGCCAACGCTACCGCACCAAGGTGATGTCTTAGCTTGATCGCCATGCTGGAGTGATGGAGAGGCTGTCACTGGAGAAGCTGGGTGAAGGGAGTATGGGGGACTGTACAATTTTTGCAATGCTCCTCTAAGTGCATAATTATCTCAGTATAAAGAGTCCAAGAAAACAAAGACAAACAAACCTAATGCACTGGCACCTGCCACCTCCTGGTTGGGTTTTTGCAGAACAATAAAGCAGCCCACATGCGTTGCAGTTGGAGAGGGTCTCCTCTGGGCTCCCTGGGCTCCCTTTCCACCTCACTAATTCGTGTGTAACCCTGGGGCATCTTCCTTTATGAAACAGGACCTCCAAAACCGGCCTCACAGTGGTATCGCATGAGTGGAGTGATTGTGTTTACAGGGAAGGACATGTGGAAAGCTCCTAAAAATGTCTAGTTTACTCCCCACCCATGTCCTCTTGTATTTACATTCAAGTGAGTGAATGACCACACTTCCTCCTTAAGACAGGAAAGAATGATTGCATAAGACGGATGTTATTAGAACCCCAGCAAATGATGTCAATCAAGTAAAAGCAATAGAGATGACAGAAGACTTAGCAGCAGTGTTCAGTGCCTGGCCCCAGCCTGCTCATGACCCTGGAGTTCGGCCTGATCCACCAGGGCCCCCTGCCCTCAGGTTTCAGGGGGGCTTAACGAGAGACACTGGCAGAAAATTGAAGGGTCCTGGAACGAGAAGTCAGAGTCCTTTCTCTGCCCTCTCCCTTCTGGGTCCGCTGCTGTGGGCAGTCCTTCTCACAGCTCTCAGCTGGGTTCTGAGAACTGCCCCCCCATGTCCCTGCACAAAGCTGTTTGGCCATACCTTGCTACCCTCCTTCACCTGCCAGACAGGGTCAGCAAATCAACCTAAGAGAAGTCATGCTAAAAAAGCCAGCATATCCCGGATCAGTGCTATGTTTTCATCATTTTCCCCCAATCTCTGACTATGTTTTCTCTTCCTGGTAAACTTCATAATGGACTGCAATTAAGGTTAAAAATAAGTATCAGTTAGACCCTTTTGGTATCAACCTCAAACCTCTGTAATTTTGTGATTCCCCTGTTATCAGCAGTGAAGAAAGGGGAGGTGGTTGTGAAAGTCCAGACTTGGGTCGGGTCAATGATTGTACGTATCAGGACTGGTTCCACTCAGTGCATTGGTGGGAAGCAGGGGTCGTAAAGAATGACTCAAAGACCCCATTGGCTGGGAGGCTCAATGTCCCCTATGGTTTGCGTCCTCAGAAGGCATCTTGAAATGGTTGCACTGCTTGTGTGAAGCTGGTTCTTCCAGTGGAAGAAGAGGCATTACTAATTCTCTCGGGTGCTGAACAAAGGCTCCCCACTTCATTTATGTACCGAACAGAGATTTTGTGTCTAGATGCTTTACGTACTGTATGCCCTTCACCACCACCCAGGAAAGTAGAGATTAATGAATTCCCTGATTCTAGGACACACTTACTCCTCGTTGCCTTCACATATGAATTTTGCCAACTTTAAAAGTAAATTATTCAACCAATTATTATTTCAGTTCTGGTATTTCCACTGATAGAAACAGACCAATTTTAACTTAAATTTAAAAGTGTAAATGTCACTTGAAATGTCATTAAAATATCATACCTTGTTCTAGTGTTGGTTATAGAAAGGCATTGCCCACGTGGAACATTGCATGTCATATGCAGTTAAAGGTGGTTGAAGTAGCCCAATGGTTCAGAATAAGCCATAGAATTTTCGAAGCAAGGAGAACTTGATGGGGCATTTTAGTATCAGATAACCCTGTGTGAAAAAGCCCCCATAACTATTTACTTTCTGCATTGGAAGGGGTGTGGACATATCTCTCTTGAAAGTTTCTAATGTTTCTCATTGAAGTTCTTGATCAATATTTTTTAGAACTCCAGTGGGCTTATTATAGGTAGATTTGTGTACATGACCCATTAGTGTTTAGAAAGAATAAATATACTCTTTTTATAGGGTATTCATTTCTCCACTTTTTAACCTGTATCTTTATCCACATTCATGTAAGATTTCCATCCATATAAACTCACCTTCAATATATATTCAAATGTATATAGAGTATTAGCAAGGATTAAAAACTCAAGCTCATTAATTATATTATTATTTTAATTATTAATTAATTATTAATTATTAATTAATTATATTAATCAAACCTGTAGCTAAACCAGTTGGTATCTACTTTCCTGGTTTCTGAGGTATATTATATCTCCAGTAATTTGCTTTCTGTGTTTTGAAGCTACATTGTTGGTAATATAAAGTTGATTTCTATTTTAACTTTCCAAATAAATATTCTTTATTCCATTCAATGATTTTTGTGATAAATTCTCTTTTGAGGCCACTGCCTGGACTGGGTATATTTTTGTTTGTTTGTTTTTAATTTAATTTAATTTAATTTAATTTAATTTTATTTTATTTTATTTATTTTTTCAGTGATCCAATATTCATAGTCTATGCACCACATCCAGACTGGGTATATTTTTATTAGCATATGAATACTATGTATTTTTTTCTCTGTTCTCTAATTTCCAGACTTTTTGAAATTTTGCTATAAATATTTCTCTTTGACTTTAATCCTTTCATATTTACTATCGTTCTGATCTGTTAGGACTCAGTAATGACAACTTCATGTTTTCTATTTACCATGATTGTGTCTTTTGTTTTTTTCCACATTTTTTGGTCTGCTTAAGTTTTCTTTTTTCCATTTTCTCTTCCTTTATGGATTTGAATGTAATGCTCTCCATTTCTTTTTCTTTTTCTAGTTGTTACTTGTAAATATTTGCCATGAACACTATACCTGATATTTAAAAAATCAATTTAGTGGCAATGATCTCCACTTGACACTACTAGCTGCATGCCAGCACCAACTTCTAAAACCCTAGAATGATTTTTCCCCCCACCCCCAATAGTTCCCTAATAGGATTTTTTTCTCGAAAGTGCCTATTTTTGTTTTATTTCTTCCAGTTCTTCTTTCATGGGTATCTCTTTATTTCTCTCATGATCTGAAATTTACTTGATTTCAAGCACTTTTTAGATTTCTCTTTTGTTTGAGTTCTTTCATGTGTGGAGGGTTTTCTCCCTTTAATTGTGTTGGCACTCCTCACACTACTTCTGAGGTTTGGGGCATAAGAGAGAAACTGCAGCTCCTGCTCATTTTACCGTGTTGAATCTGGAAATCTTCTCTAGCTGACTTTTAAAAGATGCTGTTTGTTCATAATCCATAATCTCATTAAAAGGAAAATTAAAAGTGTACATGTAAAAGAAATGTAAGAAAAATCCTGGCATTCTTTAGCCCACCTCAAAAATAAATTATCAACACAAAAATGTTAAAGAAAAGAATATCATAAGTATGAATTATAAAAAATGTATCATGATATGATGTACAACCTCATACAGTAAAAATAACTCTGAAGCAGCCTATCACTGAATACAAAGAAAGATAGGATTCATATTTTAATTCTAATGCTGTTGGAGGAAATGGTATAGAACATTATAGATATATTACTATTGGCTGAAAGTGTATGAGTGTTATCACATATTCCTTTATTCTGATGAGCTATTATTAAATTTACAATGTGTTTTATAATTAGTGGCTTTTTCTAAGCAAGAAAATGTGGTATCATCCCAATTTTATAGATGTGGATACCGAAGCACAAAAAGGTTAATTAATTTGGTCAAGGTCACAAAGAGGGGAACAGAATTTGAAATTAAGATATGTGACTACAGGGTCACCTGGGTCTATCAGTCCATTAAGTGTCTGACTCTTGATTTCGGCTCAGATCATGATCTCAGGGTCCTGGGATTTAGCCTTGCATAGGGCTCCACAGTCAGTGGGGAGTCTTTTTCTCTCCCTCTCCCCCGCTGACACTCTCCCTCTCTTTGCCCCTCCCCCCTGCTGACACTCACATAATGGCTTGTGTCATCAGTCAACACTCGCCTGTGGGCACTCTCTCTCTCTAAAATGAATAAATAAATATTTCTTAAAAGAAAAAAGATATCTGACTACAAAGTTTTGGGTTTTTTGGGGGGGGTTGTGGGGTTTTTTGTTTTTTTTTTTAAGATTTTATTTATTTACTTGACAGAGAGAGAGATCACAAGCAGGCAGAGAGGCAGGCAGAGAGAGAGGAGGAAGCAGGCTCCCCGCTGAGCAGAGAGCCCGATGTGGGGCTGGCTCGATCCCAGGACCCTGAGATCATGACCTGAGCCGAAGGTAGAGGCTTTAACCCACTGAGCCACCCAGGTGCCCTACAAAGTTTTGTTTTTTCATTTTGTATTTTCTTTTCTCCATGTGGGAGGTCACTTGACCTTTGCATGGGAGGGTTAATGCGTGTTTAATTTCTTTGTGGAAGAAAAGGAGAAGCACCTTGGGGTGAGAATGTGGATTTTCAACTCACTCTCCTGATCACCCCAGACTGGGCTCTCCATCCCTCCTTTTCCAAAACACCGCATTTTCCGCTTCCGTAGCTCTCCCTAACCAAACAAATAAGCGACAAGAACAATAAAGGCCCACAGGGCCTGTGTCTCTGGTGTTGTTCTGCCACCGTATTGCAGTCTGAGCTGATTTTTGCATCTCCAGCACCCAGCACAGTCCCTGATGTATCACGGCAGCTCGACAGAGAGCTGTGGGGTGAACAGGTAGCATAATTAGCATGATGCAAGTAGACGTATTAACCAAAGGTTTGGAAATAAAATAACAGGATTATGGGTGTCTTTTTTTTCCACCCCTCTAGATCCCAGAAAATTTTAGGATGAGATTTCAATACCCTGCAGAGTAGAATCTGGGGAAGCAGAAGCATCAAGAGGGCTGGAAGAGTAAAACAGGGTCCTCGGGTTGGATCTTCTACTAACCCAGCAAATTTCACATTCTGGAGCTTAAGTAAAAAGCAAATTTAGGAGCTTGGATTAGATGGTCCCTAACGTCCCTTCTAGCTATCACAAGCAATATTAAAGAGCATACCCCCCCCTTTATTTTGGATAAAGTTAGAAATCTTTCTTCTCCCCAAAGATTTCTTCTAATATCTGACAGGGAGAAAACGCTGCCAGAAAGACAGCAAGTACAAACTTCATGATTATTTACTCTGTTCCCCTCATGAACATTAATAAAAACATCTCAGACCTAAGCATGCCAATAGAATATCACAAAAATAACCATCGGCATGTCTAGGTGTATAGTTAGCACAAGCTTGGTGAGTAACTTGACCCTGAAGGACCCATTCAGAAGTAGATCTGACTGTATTTACATCACGGTGGTGCTCACATGGAAGGGACAAGCTCTAAAAAGGTGACCTCCCTGATCATTTTTTAGACACACCCAGTGAAGGGTCCTTTAGAGGTCATTCAATCCATTTGCTGGCTTCCAGGCGATATTTGGGAAGGTTATTCATTTTCTGTTGAAGTATTTACAGGACTCTCTTTTGTGTTCTGCCTAACACACTTAATTGTTACCTTACAGAACATAATAAGCCTCTAAGGGGCAAACGTACTACAGGAAAGATGCTTAAGTACTTGGATTTCAGATTTTTTTTAATGACTGGAAAGAGTAAATAAGAAGAATGAAATCATGTATGAGGATAAAGAGCAGTCAAAGAAAGCTCAGGTTGCCCCTACAAAGAACAATTATTCTACCACTGGAATAGATCCACTACAGCTTTATGATGCTCAGGCTGGGACCTCACGGGTGTGAATGTCATTTTGCCTGGAAGATAAGCTATGAAACAGGAAAATCTTGCTTAACCAGAAATGTAGCTAATTGGAAACCCCAGATAAGCTATTAGGGAACAGTTCTCTATTTTAGAAGAAGGAAATGAGTCATAAGAAAAAAGTCCACATAGACATTATGGGTTGGCTCGGTAGAGCAGAAGCCCATTTCCTGCCGCTTCCGTGTGCACGGCCTCTGTTCTGACGCTGTTCTTTATAAAGATGTTCTGAGACCTTTTAAGATCGTCTGTCTCTGTCCAATGATTTAGCTGTAATTTTTAGATCCAACATATTCAGGGAGGAACAGAGACGATGTAGAGAACTTTTGTTCTAGGGTCAAAGCATGTAATGCTTCCTGGAGGATCAATTAATCAGAAAATTATGTGTCATCAGGATCCTCTTCTTTCCCAGAACACCTTTATTTTAACCCCAGATGTACTGAAAGTAGAAGGAAATCAGGATGAAAGTGATGACATTAGTGGCAAGCAAATGATGCACTCATTATGAAGATGAATGTAACCCAGTCTTTATATTAAAAATTGATGTTTAGAATTCTTACAACTCAAAAGTAAAGAAAAAACAAATAAACAAGTGGACAACAATAACCCAACTTAAAAATGGCTAAAGCCCTTAAAAAAGACATTTCTATTAAGAAGACATACAAATGGCCAACAGGTATATGAAAAAATGCTCCGTGTCACAAATCAGGGAAATGCAAATCAAAACCACAATGAGCTGTCACCTCCCACCTGTCAAGATGTCTGTGACCAAAGAAAGAAAGACAACAGGTGTCGGAGGGCCTGGAGAAATTGGAACCATTGTGCATGGTTGCCGGGGATTTACGTAAAATGCTGCAGCCACAATGGGAAACAGGATGGAAGTTCCTTAAAACATTAAAAATAGAACTATCTTGTGATCCAGTAAACCCGCTTTTCCATATTTATCCAAAAGAACTAAAGGCAGGATCTCCAGGAGGTATTAGCATCCCCAGGTTCACGCAGCACTGTTCACAATAGTCCACAATAGATGTTTACAACTGTCCACAATAGATGTGGAAACAATCTATATGCCCACCAGCAGATGAACAGATGGAGAAATATGCTGCGTGCATACAATGGAATATTATTCAGCCTTAGAAAAGAAGGAAATTCTTCCATATACAACAACACAGTGAGCCCAGAGGACCTTATGCTACGTGAAATAAGCCAGTCCCAGAAAGAGAAATACATTTTATCTGGACTCCACTTGAGATATCTAAAATGGTCAAATGCAGAGGAACAAAGAGTGGAATAGCAGTTGCCGGGGGCAGGGTGGAGGGGGAAATGGGGAGTTGCTAGCAGTCACCAGCACAAAGTTTCAGGGAATCCGGACCACTCATCTCTATAGAGTGTTACAGGACAGCACAGCCCATCATCTTATTAAGGAGGGAGATCTCCTGCTCGGTGTTCTTAGCAAAATAAAACAGAATAAAATAAAATTAAATAAATTAAATAAATACATAAAATAGAACAGTTGAAGCTTGGTGCCTAGATTAAGTGAGAAAATGTATGTGAACTCTGGATTCCTATTGAAATTTCAGATAGGGATATGCTGCAGACTCTTCTGTTCCCCAAAATCCATATATTGGGACCTAGCCCCCAGTGAGATGGTATTTGGACGTGGGGCCTTTGGGAGGTGATTAGGTCATGAGGGTGGGGTCCTCATGAATGGGATTGGGGCCTTACAAAAGCCACCCCAGAGAGCTCCCTTGCCCCTTCCACCATGTGAACCGATACCAACTTTGCTGGCATTCTGATCTTGAATGTCCAGTCTCTAGATCTATGAGAAAGAAATGTCTGTTGTCTATGAAGCACGCAGTCTGTGATGCTCTTAGAGCTGCGTGAGCAACTATCCCAGGATACAAAGAAGAATCTATGGGGCCTCAATGTGCTGTGCAGTAAGAAAGGGATAATGACACCTGCCCTGTCTACTTCAGAGAACTATTTGAATCAAAACTGTTCTATACAAGCTTTCGTTTAATGGAAATTGGAAGGTGACATACAGGTATTGAAAATCATCATTACTAGAAGCATATTAGATTCTCTTAAAGGTTAGGGTCTTTACCGTAAAATGAAGGTGAATAATCTGCTTTGGTGTGACAAGGGGCTGTGGGTAAGCGGCCCTGAGTCGAACATCATTCACATCCAGAAAGAGGTTGTTTGGGGGCACCTGGGTGGCTCAGTGGGTTAATGCCTCTGCCTTCGGCTCAGGTCATGATCTCAGGGTCCTGGGATCAAGCCCCACATCGGGCTCCTTGCTCAGCAGGGAACCTGCTTCCTCCTCTCTCTCTGCCTGCCTCTCTGCCTACTTGTGATCTCTCTCTCTGTGTCAAATAAATAAATAAATAAATCTTAAAAAAAAAAAAAGATGTCTTTAGAAAGAGGGTATTTGTATTGCCAGGGTCAGGCAGGGACGTCCAGAATGCCCCAGGGCAACACACAACTTGGATGACCGTGACCCAATCTGCAATGGTGAGATGTGGATGTAGGAAGGGGTTGAGATACCGCTGTCAGGTCGAGTGGCCCTCAGCTGGGCCCCACGCACCGCGGGTCACAGGGGGCTTAGCAGGGCAGCAGGGGGCAGTGGCCGGGAGCTCCTTCAGATCGCAGGACGGCCAGTCCCCCCCAGAGAGATCTGCCGGTTCCCGACACATGGTGTGCGGCCCAGCAAGCCGAGGGCCCTTGGGAAGCTTCCTACCCTGGAGCTGGAGAAACGCTGATCCATGAAAATGCAGGGTTCCTGAGCCGTGGCAGGATAGGCTGCTGGCCCTGGAGATGTGGGGAGCCCCTGTGGGCGCTGGAAGCAGCCCTCGATGCCTTCTTCAGGAAGAGCAGCTCACTTTCTCCGAACAAAGGGAGCCCCCTCTAACAGATGTTCCAAGCACAGAGATCGAAAGGCATCTGAAAAATTGTAGAAGTGTCCTAGTCACAGTCTCAACGGCCGCATCAAGAAGAGGACCCAGACTTTTCCAGATCCTTTCTACTAGACTGATCCTCCCCCCAAATAAACTTACAAGGGAACTAAAACTACCTGTCACGGAGGGCCGGCCCGGGAAAGGGTTAAGGCTGCAAGACAGACTTTGGGTTCAGGCTCTTCCACCAGCAGCTGAGAGCACAGGCTCTTCCCCATCTGAGGAGGCCTTGGCAACAGCCAGATTGCAGAAAGTAATGTCGGCGAACAGTCTAGAGCGTGACATGGAAATGTGTTTCTTATACAGGCAGAATTTTATCTTGGAAAGAGAGAGCACTGAATCGGCGAAGACAGACCGGAGTCCTGGCTCCGCGACCCCGCTGTTCCTGTCTGTCGCACCTGCTTCCTGAGCCTCAGTTTCCCTTCTTCCACAAGAGCATTCGTCACGCTCTGCTTCTTTCAAAGATGACCAAACAAAACCATGTAGATGAGATTAAATGAGATTAAATAAAAACACATCAACCTAAGAAGAGTTTAGCAAACTGTGAATCAGCTTTCGGAGTCTGGCTGCTGCTAGCTTATTAACAGTTTTGTAAAATACAAACTGAGGGGAACAGGAAAGGAAAGGGTATGAGTTTCACACCACAGAAGACCCTGCCTGATAGGAAAAGTAAACAATTAAATGGGATCACAATAAGAAGGCCCAGAAGCTTATCATTAAGCCAATCAAATGCTAAATAAAACATGGTTGTTAGTTCCAGAATGAAGTGCTAATGGGGGCCACGGCTAGTTTGAGTCTAATTAACCCAGGGGTTAGTGAGGCATCTAGCAGGATGCAGTTCTCATCCCGAAACCCAGGGAGGAGCTGGAGGAGCTGCAGACAGCCAGCCCTGCACCCCCCGGCTGGGTCTCGCCTGGCTATCCACCCTGGGTACTCCCCACTGGACCTCAGAGGAGGAACAGGAGGTGACCTGAGAGTGTCTCAGACACAACCTGTCCCTCTAAGCCCCTTTCCACGTGCGACCGTGGGTGTCCCAGTGGATGATCAAGCAGCTTGGGGATGTGGAGTAATTCGGGGGAGAGTGTGGTGATTGTTCCATTCTTTGAGAATCATGGGAACACGATGAGCCTCTCCCCAGGGGCGGGAAAAATGAATAGGGATATGCCATCATTGCCCACAATTTCAGAGGATGCACAAACCATCGAAGCATTCCCAGCGGTCAGCTGAAATTCCTGACAGAACGGGAGCTCATCTTCTCTATCCACTCCAAGGATCGGTGGCAATCCATCCCCGCTCTTCGAATCTTCCATGCTGGTTATGGAAGAGGCCGACTGCCAGACCTTATTGTCTGAAGATGTATGACATTTCAAGAGTCACTATTACCTTCAAAACTGTGGCAATTTGGAAAGTCAGTGGTATACTTACTGTGGTTAAACAGGAAAAGGGAAATAGAAGTTATTTCGTGATTGTAATGATCACCTATTATCGTAGACTCTCTACAAGCAAAAACAGTCTCACGAATGTCTAACTATGTGCACATCACTTTAGAGTACAATTTCTTCCATGAAATACAATACACAATAAGGGGAGAGAATTGTTACTTAATACCTTTAATTATTCTATTTGCAGGTTGATGAGAATTTGTAAAGGTGTCACAGTAAGTCATGTCCTATGTCTATGTCTATGCTACAATGTATACACTGTATACTGTGTCATCTTAGAACAACTGGCCATAGCTTAGCTAAAACAGGAAAAACAAAAACATTTGCATGTGGACCCAAGGTCTTTTAGGAGGCTGTAAATATTCAGATTTCTGATTCGTGCCGCTCAGCGCCCTGGGCTCCACACGTGACCATGAAGTGGAAGCAGCAGCTGACTTTGTCCGCCAACATCTCTGACCCTCGTCTCCCCCCAATACGTGTTTTCAGTAGGAGTAGCCCCCAGTACAGGGCTGAAAACATGATTCTCTCCAGCCTGGGAGAAATTTGGTTCATGGCAGTGACTGCCGCTCATGCCACATTCCCAACTTCACATTTTCAGAAACAAAACCATACCAGGGCCCAAGCAGTCTGTCTCAGGGGCACACATACCCGGGGCAGGGGCTGCCTGGGCCCACCCCGTGCTGCCCGGTGGACACGGCTGTGTGTCTCTGGATCTCTCCGGAATCTCCTTTCTGTCCACAGTGGCCCACGTAAGAGAGTTTTCTCTCCCCTCGACTTCATCGCTCAACTTCCACCACAGGTTTACCTCCCAGAGAGAAACAGTTTTACTGACGGGAGCAGCTTCGAAAAGATTTGAAAATAGCTTTTTCTTATTTCCTGTCCAGCATATGGTGAGTCTGCTTCAGCCATGGGCCTGGTAGAGCTGTGAGGTTTGACATTCTACCCTCGATATACCTATAACCTTTGTTTCTGAAATTAAGGACTTTATTCCTCAAGTCACCTCTCTACTGCTCCTTCCTTTCTTTTGTCAAGATGAGCCTTTTTCTTCTTTGCAGCATTTTTCGTAAGGAAGCACTGTTTTGATGACTTCACGAGAGTTTTTTTGGACATGTTGAAGCCCAGATGCTCAGCAGCTGGCCAGGCTCACTCATCAGCTAAGTGACATTTTTTTGGAGTTAGATTTCCAGAGAAAGATTCAAATTTTGGAGGGAAGAAAGCTCAATAGTCATTCATTGAAGAAATCAGCATTAAGCACCTACTGTGTGCTGGGAAATTAAAAATGATGAATTTCTAGTGGCATCCCTTGGAAGAAGTTGACAGTGAAAGCGTTAAAAGTGACTCTCTTACCTTTGCGCAGTATTCTAACATCCCAGTTTGTCGACTATCATTTCATTTTAAAAGGAAGATTTTCTGTGATCCAGAGAGACTAAGTAACTTGTTCTACTGTTCAGTTAGGGCTTATAGATCAATCTTCCTCACATTTGCATCTTTCTACAAAAGTACAGACGAACGTTACTAAACGCACATTGTTTGTTCTTGTCGCCTAGTCATTTTTTTTTAAAGATTTTATGTATTTATTTGACAGAGAGCTAGAGAAAGAGTACAAGTAGGCAGACCAGCACGCAGAGGCAGAGGGCGAGGGAGAAGCAGGCTCCCCGCTGAGCAGAGAGCCCGATGCAGGGCTCCATCCCAGGACCCTGAGATCATAACCTGAGCCAAAGGCAGACCCTTAACCGACTGAGCCACCCAGGTGCCCCGTTCTTGTCGCCTAGTCTTTCCACGCACTCATCTTCCCTGGCGCTGGACAGCAGGCTCCAGAAGGGAGCTCTGTCTCCTAATCCCAGTCCCGCCGTGCAGGTCACCCACTTCTCACACCTGCTGTTCCCCGTACCCGGCACACCAGCTTCTCCATGAGCAAGGAAACAGGCTGGGAAAGTCACAGGAATCGGATTCAGGAAAATCTGGGATTGGATCCCAGTTCTCGAGGGACCTCACATCTTCAAGTCTTGGCTTTCTCAAAACATGAAATGAGGAAGAGAGTAGCCCTCAGGGGGCTCTTTCCAGGCTCTTATTCGCTTTCACCTAGATTTATGTAGTGGTCGTGCTGGGTGTGTGTGAGCACATGGTAAGTGTTAGCTTTCCACTCTCTTGCTGAGTTCCCCATGTTTTACAGACGTCTCCTGCGTTCTAGCTCTCCTTCGAAGGGAAGTCAAGAACACATGGCCCAGCATGGCCCAGGCCCTGAGGGACCCGTGAGTCTCGCATAGACCTGTGGCACGCAGAGACTGGGGTCTTCACTCAGATCACACCACTCCAGGATAAAATAAAATGAGTTTAAATGAATGCCATCAAGTTAAGTGACAAGCTCCTCCAGATGTCCTCTGACTTTTGGAGGGAAAGGATTGTGCAAGCGGGGAATAGTCCCTGAAGGAACCTCTGCTATGGAAGCACCTGAAAAGGGGGGACCCAAGCTTGTCAATCCTCAAAAAGTTTGAGAAAAAAATGTCTGCGAAATAGATCTTTAACAGCAAGAAGAGATTATTCTTACATCATAATTATCATCCATTAGTAGCTGAAGTGTTACCCTCCATGAGAAACAGAATTTAGATGTGTTTTGGGTTGCTCCTGGGAACAGACAGTAGACCAGGGGTCAAAATTTGGACGCAGGGAGGCATATTTTAGCCTGATGCAAGACTGTCATATCAATGTGTCCAACAGTGGATCGTACCGCTGTAAGAAGTAAGGCGATCCCGACAGGCAGACGACACTGCAGTGCGTGAGTTCTGGTCAACGATGCTACAGAAGAGATTCCTAAAAATTGGGGATAAGATCCACTTGCTACAAATATTTTCCATAACTGCATATGGCATTTATTATCTCCAAACGTATTGTCATAAAAGGTAAGAGCTTACACGGATGTGACTTTTACTATTGTTGTCCTTATTATGGCTGGTGTTTTTAAGTAACAATTATTATTTAAATCAATAATAATTCTGGACGTAGCAGCTCCAGTTCCTGGCCTTAGGAGGAGGGTTTAGAGTAGCTCAGGTGCACAGTTAGGCAAAGAGCCTTCAACCTTTCGTCCCCGCCCTGATTCCTGGTGGAGAATAAGCACCATTTCTTTCTCTGGGTGCAAAGGACATTCTGTTGGTCCAAAGGAAGCTGAAATGAGGCAGGGAGAGGGTTTCTTGTTTTCATGATTACAGCCATTTACTCAGTTATACACTCTCACCTATTTTCAAAGGAAAAAGGTTTCTTGAAAGTCTTCTCCCCTTTTGCTCCATTTCCCACCTACATGATTTTTTAATTGACTTCTGAAGCAAACTGACTCTAGTAGAGGCTTTCCTAAGTAGGACCTGTATTGCGATTCCCAAGACAAGTAAAGGGCCACTCAGAAGCCTGCCGGGGATGCTGGTAGAGCTGGTAGAGTCTGTGCTCATCCTCGGTGCTCGCCTCCCTACCTCGATTCCCAGGTCCCTTAGTCCCTGCCTTACCTCATGCCCTCCAGACTTTGGCTACGCAAAATTCTTGGACCAACTGCACTGAAGCTGCCCGAGCAGCTGCCCCCCCCCTCTCCTTTGCCCTCACTGCCCTCCCTGCAACCACGCTTTGCTCACACAAACTCACCAACGTCCCCCTGACTTCTCAGTCTTTCCCTTCCTGGGTCTTTCGACCCTTGACAGTATGGATCATTCCCTTCTTCCAGAGCTCCTTCCTTTGGCTTTTTCTGCAGCATCTTTGGGTGCTTCTCTTCCTTTACTACATGCATAGGAGTATTTGAAGGCTTCCATCCATATCCCTCTTTTTTTGCACGTTCTTTACATCAAATTTAAATGTTTGTATTTTGCCATTCCCGCTGCCCTCAGTCAGCTGAGCCCCGCGTGCTCACTCATCAACACCAGCAGTATGCCCCTTAGACACTTCAATCTCAACCCCACCAGCTGTCATTTAACCCCCCTCTCTGTCGGAAGGACCTTCTTTCCACCTCTCCTTGGCCACATAACAAGTTCTGACTTCCTGCCTGTGGTTTCCTCTGTGTCTCCTCCCCAAACAAAGCTTCCCTACCGCACACCCCCAACGTACCCTACAACGCCTCGCACGGATGTCCGTCCCATTTGCTAATCCCCCTGGGTACCTCTCCTGTCTGAGAGGTGACCTCCTGGAGGGCAGGAGACACACGTCACTGACCGTATGAGCCAGCACACTGCTTGGCAGTTGGGGTCTGAAAAACACTTCAGAAAGGAGTCAGGGGAAGTCTGAAGCTTACACAGCCGAGGGGAGAGCTAGCAGCTTTGTTCCAGCTCCTGCCAAATTCTTATTCCAGTCTTCATGTTCATGTAAAAGCACAGAGGACCAAAGGGGGCAAAAACTTCCAACAACGAGGAAACTCAATGACATTCTGCAAGGATGTTCCTAATCTGAATGACCTTTCTTCCAACTTTAAGACCAGTGGAAACTGGAAGAGAGAGACAGAGACAGAGAGGATTCCCTCGTGTCTTGTGAAATAGATCAACCTTACCTTTCCAAAAAAAAAAAAATCAGAATTCCGATTTTTTCAGAAAAAAATTCATCCTTCCTTTAAATTTTGCTTTCTGATTCAGACATTTGAACCAAGGGAAAAAACTCACAGTTATGTTTTGTTTTGTTTTGTTTAAGATTTATTTATTTATTTGACACAGAGAGAGATCACAAGTAGGCACAGAGGCAGGCAGAGAGAGAGGAAGAAGCAGGCTCCCTGCTGAGCAGAGAACCCGATGCGGGGCTCGATCCCAGGACCCCGAGATCATGACCTGAGCTGCAGGCAGAGGCTTTAACCCACTGAGCCCCCCAGGCGCCCCTCACAGTTACGTCTTAACCGAACACTCATGATACTTTTAAGTAGTTCAGACATTGAACACTAAACACACACATACATCAATGGTGCATCACTATTTTTTCTTTTCTTTCCTTTTTTTTTTTTTTTTTGTGTGTGTCCACTCAGAAACTACAGTAGAAGTTGAGAAGCTAGGAGATGCTGTGGAGGCATATTTCATCTCTGTAGATATAATACCAACTGGCAAAGACGGGCTTTACATGTGTGTTTGGTTAGAGAAAAACAAAAGAAGAAAAAAAACCCATTAGGATACCAAAAGGCTAACCCGGGTTCTCTATTGGTAGTGAGATCATTTTTCTCTTTATTCATTGTGTGTTTTTTAACAATTTTCCTTAATGAGCTTCGTAGTACTTTACAACCTGGAAAAATGTATTTTAAAATTTTATGAATAAGCGGAAAGCTGCTGAAAAGACAAAAATGCGAATGCTAATATTCAAATCTGACACTCCGAAGCCAACGCCTTTTCAATATAAAATAGCTTTTAAATATGATGCGTGGAAACTTCCTCTGGCCCCGAGTCCTGGTTCTACCACCTACAAAGGACGGAGGAGGCCCGTAGCTGCCAGTCTTCCCAAGGAGATAAGATTTACTGTCCGGGTGGGGGTGGGAAGGAAAAATGTTAGCAGATATTGATTGCAATTAACTTTGCCACTGATTGGTGTGTGACTCCAGGTGAGCCCTGCTATTTAGTAAATGGGGTAAGACTCTCAAAGATTAATGGAGGTTGTCAATAGGGTGGTGGGCTCGGGCCCAGGGGGTCACATAACTCCATTTTTCCCACTTTGAAAGTGAAATTATCAGAGAAACATGGACAGACATTATGAGAATGAAGAAAGTGATCAATGCCGCTCATCACACTCCCGTCCCTAACCACCACGACGGAGCCCAGAAAAAACAAAGCTCCTTTTATTGGTGCTCTAAAGTGCATGGCCTGGATGCCTTCTGCAATTAAATATAATTGCACGATTCTGTTTGCTTCCTGCCTGATGCTCTCATTGCTGGCTCCCCTTGACGGAACCCGGGCGGCACCCCTTCACTGCGGTCCCTACACTAAGTGCTTTGTGTGGATTTCACGGAGCCGGAGACGTCACAAAGCCAAGGGCACCTGAGAGGGCGCTCCCGCACCCCCCTTACCTCGCGCCGGGTGCATGGCCAGGAATATAGATTAGTCCCATTAGGATCGATTGGGGGGAAGTCATTTCTCCTGGGCATCGGAACAGAATCAGGAGAGGGCAGATCACTCCGTGTGCTTCTCCACATCTCTTCCTCAGTTAACAGTGGGAATCCGCCTCCTTATCGATTCACTCATGTGAAGGGCTACCAAGGTAAATGTCATCATTCTTTAGGCTGATTAGAGAATGCAGGAAATCAGAATGGGAGCAGCATCCGTGACGTAGAAAATCGCAGATTCCAGAGGTGGGGCTCGGGCCGCAGGAAACCTCGGGAAATCCAGTTTTCAGCGGGTTGATGAATTCCACTTCGCTGTCGTCCCATCTCCAGGGGAGCCTTTACAGTCCCTTGTAACAGGGAATGCAAGTTCCCCGAAACCAATGTTTTTTCAGGGACTATGGTGCCTCCATAAGTCATCATTTGCACGACATATTTGTCCTAATATATCCACCTTGAAGAGAGGGACAGAGAGGAAAGGGGTTAACAATAAACCACAGTTCTAAGCCATAGGGAGAATAACTTAAAACCTGGGTTTCTACAGACACACACATTTGTGTGGCTGCAGTCAAATTAAACGAGCTTTCTCCCCTGGGTGGCTGTGGGTACAGGTCGGCGTGGAACCGTCTGGTGGAATGTGCCTTCCCTTGGGGAGAGGAGGCTGCGAACTACTCACGGACAGGAAGACAACCAGAAAGCAAAGCCATCAGAGAGCCAGTTGTGAGTTCATTTGTCTTGGAATCTTCTCAATTACTTTTCCTAAAAGGACAAAAATGGAGAAAGTTTATTTAGTGGTTTGGATAGAGAAGGACGAAATGGATTACTCAGCAAAGTAAACATTCCCTCCGGAGCCCCCGGTGAAGCCTCTGCAACTGGGAACATTCCTGACAAGTTAGGGAGAAGCCAGATGTGCTGATGACTTAGTGATGACATTAGAAACATCTTCATAGTTCCCTAACCCGATTGCTGTTTTGTAGAAGAATAGTTCTAGCCTTTTCTGCAGAATGTTTCACATCAAGTGTAGAGAATTCTTGACAGTGATAGTGAGAAAGGATGGGCTATGGGGCCAGACAGGTTCAGGTTGGAATTCATATCCATCGTCTGAGCTACGGTAGATGAGTTTCCTGACCTCTGGGAGAGCAGTGGTGTTGAGCTCCTGAGGGGAGGGGGCTTGTTGTGTGGAGGAATTGACATAGCACTGTGTTATTTTTCTTAAAACTGCACCAAACAGGACAACACAGAGCTCAGAACCAGACACAAACAAGGTGTCCAACAATGTTTCTTAGTTTGTCTTTTTCCATTTTTAGTGAAATGATGTTCGTTGTTCCTTTCATTTAAAATCAGAAATCATAGAGCTGGAAGGGGCGTGAAAATATGTCTGTCTCATCACTACTCATTCTGCATTGTAGTTAGGCTTCCTCAAAGACTTGTGGGAGTTCCTCAAGAAGACACATTAGTTACCAGCCCCGGAGTCCAGGACCCGGAACTCTGAATTTCCAATTCAAGCTCTGCCCACAACAAGCCATTCTTTCAAAAAGGGGTTGTTGATTTATTCTTTCTGTTTACACAAATAAAACTAGATTGTAGCTGATAAAACATACAAAAATAAGAAAAATCACCATAACACCTGCATTCAGAGATAAACACTGCCCATGCTTCTTTTTTTTTTTTAAGATTTTATTTATTCATTTGACACAGAAAGAGAGATTACAAGTAGGCAGAGAGGCAGGCAGAGAGAGAGGAGAGAGGAGGAAGCAGGCTCTCCGCTGAGCAGAGACCCCGATGTGGGCCTCGATCCCAGGACCCTGAGATCATGACCTGAGCCGAAGGCAGTGGCTTTAACCCACTGAGCCACCCAGGTGCCCAGTGCCCATGCTTCTGTGTGGGAACATTAGGATCACCCGTCTGGGTTTTTAACCACATACCTGGGAGAGAAGTATTCTTCTTCAGGTGCAGCCAAAGAACCAAAAAAAAAAAAGTCATTTTTCCTTGTTAGATGAGGAGTGCTCTGTCTTATGTCTCATCCTTTTTTGACAAAGCATTTCTGAAACATCACTACCTTGTTTCACATGTGAAAGCAAAAGCAGCTGTTTCTAGCATCTTCTTTTTCCTCCAGCTAGCCAGAGAGCAAAGGCCACTGTGGGCCAAACAGTCACTAGCTAGACTCCACTCAATTTGGAATTAATAAAGTTTTCAACTGAACTATTATTTTATTACATGGTGGAAAATATGCACTGATCCCGTTGCCCAAATGTTTAAATTGTTTGGCGTCATGAAAAGCCAAGTTTAAAATAAAAATGCTTGGCAAGAAGGCGTCTCCTGATAAAAAGCATGTGTTGAAGGAAAATAAAAACATAGTGAGTGTACATGCTTTCACTCTGGGTTGCTGGACTAATCATTTATCTTGATCTATATTATAAATTAAGCCCCTATATTGCAATGTTTACTTAACGAATAATGTGCCCTGATTTTAGAAAATTATAGGATTAGGTCATACAATTGCATATAATCACATCTTTGTACGTGAGCACATGTGCGTACTGATGGAGAATTGTGCAAATGCTGAGCGTGCACCATGCATGTGTGTCTGCAGACACAGATATGGATACAAATGTGCATGTGAATGCTGGGCGTGTGTGTGTCGAGAGTGAGACAGGCAGAGAGAGAGGGCTAGGGGATGAAGATCTGGCATCGAGAGCTGGTCTGAGGCACGTCAGGAGCTGAAAGGGATTGAGGGGAATGATGATTTCCCAAGCCGTTCATCAGAAGCCTCACCCCATCCTCTGTCCTTTATGTGTAATATGACTCTCATCCACACAAAAATCATAATAGGTTGCTTGCTCTCATTAGCTTCGTTTTGCAAAATGGGAAACAAGTTTAAAGAGAAAATCCAACACAGTGTCACACAACCAGCATTAAGCCCACGCCACGTAAATTCGAATATTCTCTTTCTTTACCATGTTTCTTCTTCACACTTTCACCTGTTGGAAAATGGGACAGATTTAAGTAACAAGGAGCACCGTCCTGCAGGTATAGAGTAAGCCAAGGCACTTAGTCTAAAGAGGGCCGGGGAGTGAAGAGAACATACTGAACTCGGGAGGAGACCTGAGAAGTCCATGCCTGCCGGCACTTCCTGGAATAATGACAAGCTCAAGCCAGAGTTGGCAGGAAAGTCACTCTGACCTTCCTATCTGCCCAGCAGTGGGTCAACTGGCATATTCAACACCCAGGAAGGATCATTTTTAACACCCTTCTCCTTGACATGGCAAAATTATTGTCAGTGTTAATCATCTAAAAATCAGGAATGATCAGTATTTCCTTGACTCATTCTTCTCTCTTAAATGGAACAATTAGGGGCACCTGGCTGGCTCAGTCCATAGAGCACATGACTCTTGATCTTGGGGTCATGAGTTCAAGCTCCAAGTTGGGTGTAAAGCCAACTAAAAAAACAATTTTTTACAATTCCTACCTCACAGTCTGTACATCATCTGGCTGTTTTAAACGTAAGAACCCCAGATACTTGACTTGAAAGACAAAACTGAAGGAATTCAAATTCCACTTCTTCTTTCTAATCCCTGTGCTAAATCTAATGTTAAATCTGAAGCTACTGTTGTAACAGGAATATATAGCACCCCAGTGTGAGGGACGACACTGTGGCTAGACTGAACCTGCCTGCTCACAAACCGTCAGGAAACTACTGAAATGGAAGCATCAAGCTCAGTCCATGTGTGTGGGGACAAAGGCTCCAGCTTAGGCTGACAGCTATCATACTCCCTCACTCCCAGCTCAGCTGTATTATTATTATTGTGGTTATCACGGTTGTTGTTACTGTTCCTCCTCTTCCTCCTCCTCCTCATCCTGTTTCGTCTTATTTTTCCCGACATCCACAAAGCACAAAGAAGAAAAAGTGTTTGCGTGCAGTTTACAACACCTGGCCATTCTCCACCTTCTGTGAGATGCCTGGCCTCTAGACAGGCTTGGGCTCTTGTGCTGGTGGAGGTAATGGGATGTGCCCAAGGTATTGGGGTGTGTGGGAGAGACAAGTCAGCAGCCTGGGGCCTCTAACTCCAAAGCCTGTGTGCTTTGCCGCATGGGACCCCTGCAAGCACATAGGACACAGAGTGGAATATAGAGGCTATAACCAAGCTGTGTAGAGGCTGAGTGTCTGCCTCACCAGACTTTCTCATCCAGCAGGTGATGGGACAGCAGAGGGGTGGGTGTGAGGTCACTGTAGGTGTCCGAATAAGAACAAGGTATGAAAAGATTAGACTGATGGATGGTGCTGGCCACTGCAAAACAAGGTGGATATGCTTAAATTCACTGAATTATACACTTGAATATTAGGGGGTGGCCAATTTTCAGTTAGATATATTTTATCTATCACAATTAAAAAAATAAAAATAATAAGGATTACATCAAAAGTGGAATAGAGTATGAAATGGAGGGAAAAACCACAATGGGGAGACCAAGGACCTTTTTACAAGATTTTCCAGGAAAAAAAAAGTGGTATATTCCACATGAAAAAAGTAAGAAAGGATATGACTTCAATAGTTAGGCATTACTTTAGGCAACCAAAAAAAAGTTATTATATATCTTCCATTTGATGTTGGATTTTTACTCATAGCTAACTTTCTGTGATTTACTGGGCCTTCCAAGGAAAGCAGTAAAGTCAATTAGACTCTTGTTTGCTGAAAAATAAATGCCTATTTGTTACACCGTGTGTCTTTCTTCAAACTAACATTCCTAAAGCCCGTGTTTCTAACCTGAAAGACACGGCTGTGCGCGCTTCGGGATCCTTCTGGGGCAGCCATAGTGCCAATGTGGACTCTCCATTTGGAATGTGCTTCCTACACTGTTTTATGCTGATTATTTTTCATTTCTACGTGCTCTGTATTTGCCAAAAGGCTTCTTTGCTTAATTAGGGAAACAGGTTTGGGGAATAAAATTGCATGAACCAACAGAAAATAATTGCATCTCAGATGCGGGGTTTTAGGAAAATTGTCTGCTCATCCTTCTCTTTGGCTTCTTACCTCCAGTAGCCCCCTGCCAATATGTGTCCGCTGGGAAGAATATTCTAAAAGACAGCAGGTAATTAAGATGTTTTTGGCATTGAGTAAAAGTTCCACATGATTTTTCATAGTGCAATGGGTTTGAAAACATTCCCAGCTGGTATAAAGAACATCCACAACTGTCAAGTAAACTTGAAAATCAAGTTAATACTGAAACACACACACACACACACAGGCAGAGAAAAATAACATTTTAAAATAGGAGATAACACTGACAATTTAGCTTAATCCCCTCATTTTACAGGTGAGCAAACTGAGGCACGGAGAGGTTACCTGACTTGCCATGAAACTAGACAGAATCTGAGTAGAGGGAACCCAGATTTCCTGCATCCTGTGTCCGGGTGAAATTTTATTTCACAATTGTAATATATATTCAATATATTCAAAATGTAGTTGAATTTGTTTAATAAAAAGCTTTTAAATTCTGAGCATAATTATCCTTATAAAGTCACTATAGTATAATATAATAATATTAACATATATAATGTTATATTGTACATATTAATGTGAAATAATTATTGTACATAATGTTCATATTAACATTAACTAGCTTAATAAGCTAGTTCAACAATTAAAAAAAGGCAACTTAAAATTGGGGAACCAAACTAAAGAAGTAATGAGAGATGGGGGATCATTTCATTCATTCATATATTAATTTATTCAGCAAGCATGGCCCTTCGGTTTGTTGACAGTAGGCGAGGGTGAATAAGACAGTTCTACACCCACATTTTAGCCAGAGGAATAGAACACAAAACCAGAAATGTATGACATCAGTGGCAGTGCCACAAAGTGCTGCAGTGGAGGCAATGTGTCTCTGATGGGGAGCCCCTGTGCTGGTCGTTCCGTTGAGACCAGATCCAGACCTTCACTGGGCACCTACAGGACAGAGATGAATCAAACCCAGCCGCTGTCCTAGGGGCAGGGTCTGCCGTCTGATTGGACAGCGAGAGATGTGAAGATGATTTTTCCATCAGACTTCTCCCCAGAAGAGGCAGTGGGCAGGGCCGCCTGAGGGAGTGTTCCAGAAACGCCTCGTGGTCCAGAGCAGCCCCTCCCCATGAGTCGAGAACATGAAGGAGTGAACTGGGGCATGTGTGTTTCTTCTAGAGGAAGAATGAAAAGCAAAGGGAGCGGCAGCCTTTCAGAAACTCAGGGACACAAAGTAAGAGGCAAGGAGCCTGAGCAACCAGAGCTTCCTGCGAACAATGAGAAACAGCGGGTTCTGGTGACACAGAAGAGTTTCTACCTCCACACGGTCACTCTGCTAGCAAGAGGAGGCTGGGGACAAGAGGACATTGGAAAAGTTCGAAGAAGACATGGCCAGACCATGAGCCAGAGCTGCAGCACTGGAGAGGGGGAGGAAGGAAGAGATTTTAATGAAGAGGAACATGGCGGCTTGGACAGGACGTAAAGGATTTAGGAGGCTCTGCTGTAGCTCTCATGAAAGTGATTGGCTGGAGGTTGGTGTCATCAGCTGAGATGACAAAACAGTAGACTTGGAGTCAAGATAAAGGCTTTAGTGATTAAATGAAGCTATAGGGCAACATTCATGATTGAATGTGATGCATTTAAAAAGATTTGCCATGCAAAAGGTTCAGCTTATTTACTATAAGGAATGATTTATTATTAACAGCTGCAAGATTAATAATTAATTTCAATAACTATTAAGTTAAATAAAATGTTTTCCTGAGCATCTCTTGTAAGTGCCTCGTCTCACTGGAGAGTGCTACTATCCTAACTAGCTTAAGAAGTGACTCAAGAAAAAGTCATAATTGGGACAACTGAGTGACTCAGTTGGTTAAGTGTTTGCCTTTGGCTCAGGTCATAATCCCAGGGTCCTGGGATTGAGCCCCTCATCAGGCTTCTTGATCAGTTGGGGGGCCTGCTTCTCCCTCTGCCTGCTGCTCCCCCTGCTTGTCCTCTCTCTCTCTCTCTCTCTGTGACAAACAAATAAAATCTTAACAAAAAGAGAAAGAGAAAGGAAGGAAGGAAAGAAGGAAGGAAGGAGGGAAGGAAGGAAGGAAGGAAGGAAGGAAGGAAGGAAGGAAGGAAGGAGGAAAGAAAGAAAGAAAGAAAAAGTGGGCGCCTGGGTGGCTCAGTGGGTTAAAGCCTCTGCTTTCGGCTCAGGTCATGATCTCAGGGTCCTGGGATCGAGGCCCGCATTGGGCTCCCTGCTCAGCGGGGAGCCTGCCTTGCCCCCTCTCTCTGCCTGCCTCTCTGCCTCCTGTGATCTCTCTCCTTCTGTGAAATAAATAAATAAAATCTTTAAAAAAAAAAGAAGAAAAAGAAAGAAAGAAAGAAAGAAAGAAAGAAAGAAAGAAAGAAAAAGGAAGGAAGAAAGGAAAGAAGGAAGAAAGGAAGGAAGGAAGGAAGAAAAGTGAAGAATGAAAAGGTCATAATTGGATGGGAAAAGTCTCAATCTGGAATCCCAAGTTCTTTCCAGGTCCACATGTTGCAATATCACGTATTTCAGTGTAAATTGGGTATCTGTATATCATAGCCATATGGTGACTCACAGAAGCCCCTTCAAAGATCCAGCCAGTCCCACAGCCTAGTTTCTGGGACCCAGGCATTGTGGTCACATGACCAGGAAGGGCGCAGAAGGCCCCAAATGCCGCCCAGCCCTCCCAGGACCTCAAAGACCCCATATTCACTGTGGTTCCCAGGACCTCAAAGACCCCATATTCACTGTGGTCCCCAGGACCTCAAAGACCCCATATTCACTGTGGTCCCCAGGACCTCAAAGACCCCATATTCACTGTGGTCCCCAGCACAATGTCTTGTGCGGCTCTCCCGTGCCCCTGTCCCCCCAGGGCCATCCTCTCCTCTTCTGGCTCCTGGCAATGAGTTTCTGCCACCCTCACCCATCCTGGGTATCTGCCACCATCTCAGGAGCTTGCTTCCAGAGGTGCTGGGCCTGCCCCCAAGTGCAGGACGCCCAGGGACCCGCCCGGAGCTCCTGCATCACTGCCTCACTCTGTCTGTTGAGGCCCAGAGGACCACTGATATTTGGCCGAGGAGCTCTCCCATCTGCTTCTCACACAATGCCCAACCTCACTCGGTCGAGGTCATAAGGATGATGAGCTGACCTTTGACTTAAGTCAGATGACACTCTTGCCTCCTCTTCACTTAGAACAAGCTCTTTCCCATGTGTGCCCTTGGTCTTCAAGCAGCCAGACAGCCAGGCAGCTGCACCCCAACGCCTCGTCTGGTTCTTTCACCTCCGGAATTCTTCGTCAGCTTAGGACAGTGGGATTCCTGCAGGTCTGTGCTCACTGAGCGCCACTGAAACCTGCAAGCCGCTCTCCTCACTGCTCGCTGCACTCCGGCTCTCTCTGGACTCTGTTTTCCCATGTCCCACAGCACTTCCCCATATTTTTCTGTACATGGAAAGCTTTGCTAGTTTGCTGTATGCCTTCTCCTGCTGGGGTGCAAGCTCTGTGCAGGCAGGACTTTCCAGGTTTCGTTCAGTACCCACAAGGGTGCCCCCAGGAGCAGATGCTGGATAAGTGTTTATTAGTTTATGGAATGAATGCACTGGCACCGATGGTCCTGAGCCCTCGGGTGACAAATACCTGAAATTTATAGAGAACATTTCAGAGCTCACGGTGGACCTTCAAGTGTATTGTCTTCTTGACCCCATAAGAACGCTGTCAGGTAGTCAAGCTACCTTCACCCCACCAGGGTCACGACAGTTAGAAAGGTTCACGGACCTACCCCAGGTTTACAGCTCTTGGCAGACCCACAACTTGAATTCAGGTCTTCTGGCTTCTGTGTTGGATTTATTTGCTTCCAACAACCCTGCCCTAAATGACTTTGCAAGGTTCGCCGAGCTAATTGAATCAGTGGTGAATTCTGGCACCCTACCCTCATGCTCTCCTGGGCCTCAGTACCCCAGACTGCTTTCCGAGAGGACTCGGACGACCTCGACTCAAAACCATTGGAAATACATCAAATTTTCCAGAGAAACCCTAGCCAAACACTCAAGAAACATGAGAAAAAAAGGAAACAGTATTTGAAATAAAGAGTTGTTTTGATGGCATCCCAGTTGTCTATTACCATCTTAAATATCATTTATTACCAATAAGTAATGTCAAAATTTGGCAGTGAGGAAGCTGGTACCGCACAGCGGATGCTAAGACATGCTACTGTTTATTTTTTTAAATCTCCTAACTCAGTCCTCAGACCTAGAATCTGGCTGGCCTGTGTGACTCTGCCCCTGACCTGGGCAGCTTCCCTGACCCATTCTTGCCAAACACCGTTGACACCCAGCTCTCCTTCCAAGCGAATGTGGGTGGCAAGTTATTTTTAAAAAGACCTTAACACTGTTAGTTTTCCCTTTGCTGACTTCACATAAATTGCCTCCATCCTTTGGACGAAGAAGGTTAAACCTCTTCTTGAGCTAGCTAAGATAAGAGTACTTAATAGAGATGATTTTGCATTTTAATTTATGGGATGAGTGATGGAGACGGAAGGATGCACACTTCCTGCCTGGGCTTCCCTCGTCCCAGGACCAGCTCGGATACAAGATGTTCCATCTCAATCGGATTCTCCTCCTAAAACCCGTTAATCATTTTTTTAAAAAGCCATGTTATATAGGCTTGTATGGTCTTTTTATAGTTTGCTGTAAACGATTTTAGTTGTCTCTTCCATCTTTGTCCTGGTCCTTCCATTTCTAATTTCAAGGCTTAAAAGTGACTTCTGAGGGCCAACAGAAAACACTGTGAAGTCGGGGATGAAAGAAAGGGAGAGATAAGACCCTGTAAATATAAATGATTGCCAGATTAAGTCTGACAGAGCTGTTTTCTCTTGCACCCGCGTTTTACAGTCTTGCTGGATAAAGACACTCCAGCGTCCCGCTGCATGCTGCCGGAGCCTGGGTTTTTATGGGGCTCTTTCACCGACAGCACATAAACCTCGCAAGCTTTCTCGGGAAGCCTCGCTCCTGTCTCTCCTGCGCTGGACCCAGAAGTCGGTAGAGAAGTCGGTGGAGTCTGCCCGAGAAAGGAGCAGGGCTTGACTTCATGCAGCTGCTCCCGGCTGCTCTGCCCTCGGGGATGGATGGAACCTACCCCCCCAAGGGAGGGACCTGTACCCCCAGGGAAGAGCCGGCCCGGGTGCGGGTAGCCCAGGCCTCCTGTCTGCTGGTCTCAAGGGCACTCTGCAGGGAGAGAAGCCCAGAGAAGGAATTCGGGGCAGTGGAAACAAGGGATCTTGCCAGCCTCCTGCAAGGGTGCAGCATGCTGTCCCTGAGCTCTGCCCGGAAGCACGGCCGGCATCCCGGGGGCCTGTCTGTGCAGGGTCTCTGTCCTGTTTGTCTTTGAGCCTCAGGGCTCGCTGAGGTGGATGCACACCGTGGACCTCATGCTGCTGCTTATGAAGGCTTCCTGAGTCCGTGAATGGCCACTTTACGGATGTGAGTACAGAGAGGCAGCCGGGGCACCATCTGCGGTGTGGAGAAAGAACACAGGGGTGACGTCTGAGTGGGGCCCCTGCACACCCCAGGTCCTGCGAGTCCCTGTTGCCGTGATGTGCAGAGTCTGAGGATGCTGACACGTAAGCTCTCAGTGAACTCCAAGACACTCTTCTCCTCTCCTGGATCAAGAGATTGAATCTGAGGCTGGATGGGGTGAGGTCGTACTCACTGCAGGAAGCCTCCCGGCTCAGGGCTTTCCTGGGCACACCCAAGCTTCTAGAAGGCGGCAGCCTCCTGCGGCGCCGTAAACTACTTCGATGTCTTTGCACCACACACCGGCGCCTGCAGACAGCAGGTGCTCAATAAATGCTTAGCAAATCAATGAATACAGGGATGAGTGGAGGGACAGATGGGTAAATCGTGACTCCTGTAAATGATACTTGGTCTTAACACAAGAAAGCTTATAATTCACCAAAAACATTTCTTAGATAAAATAACACTTCAGCCAAAGGATCTCCCTTTCCTCCCTCGCAGCAGGGAGTCAGAATAAAGATTTTTATCTCCGTCATACACGTGTGCTTAGCCCCAGCCCATCCCACACCGACACGTGAAGTGAAGAAAGAGATCGAAGCCGTGCGTAAGAGCCGGGCCAGTTACTGAACGAGAGGATCGCGTGTGCCTCCGCGGGGCGCGTGGGCTCGCTCTCTCTCTACGTGCTCTGTGCATCCGTGTGAGGGACAGGATGTTGTCTCTGGAGTGACTCCAGTGGAAGCCCATTCCAAGGGCATTTGAACGCTGATCCATGAACGAGCCTGGTGACCGGGGCTCCGTGCCTCTCCCTCTGCTGTGCACCTTGGAGTTTCTACCTCTGAACGTGTTCCTGAAGGCTTCCTCTCCTCTCCCTCCGTCTGCCAGTGCGTCCATCAGGCTGGCATCTCTTCCGCAGAGAATGAGGCAACAGCTTGTGAGCAGTCTCTGAAAACGTGTTCCTCTCTCTGCCTCATGCACCTTCAACGTGGCTTCCAGAATGGTCTTTCTGGGACACCGTGCGGTCCCATCAGGCCCCTCCTCAGAATCCTTCTGTGGTTGTCCACTCCCGAGAGAGGCACACACACACGTTAGGACATGTGCAGGAGTAGGAGTTGCAAGAAATGCCCCAGGCTTGATTTTTCCTTCATTTTGTTTTGTTTTTACAAGAGATAATGAATCCTAGACTCCTGTACAGACGCGGAGCCAGACGGCCTGATCCTGAGTCTCGGTTCCCCTGTGTACAAGCCACGTGGCCTTGGGAAAATCACTTGCCCTCACCTGGAGAAGGGGTAAGAACCACAGTTACCCCGTGGGTCACTGGGAGGCTGAAGTGGGTCCGTGCAGCCCAACCGCTTGGAAGAAGGCACAGGCCCGGCTCTGCGACAGCGCTCGTGCTGGGAGCCACTGTAGTCCTCACGGCAGAGAAAGTTCCCTCATCTGGGCAAACGGAAATGAGCACCTCACTATTGCTGGCGCTCCCCACCATAGCCAGGGTTTTCTGAAAATCCCAGGGTGTGCACCTCACAGAGTGCTGAGTGATAGGGTCCTGGGCTCAGGTTCTGGGGAGGTGTCCATGTGCCCAGAGAACTTGCCTGGCTGCCCAACCCGCGCTGCCTCTTGGCCTGGCTGGGATCCTCCCCCACGGCCCCCGGCATCTGTGTTCCCTCAGTGACGCTTCCGCACCGTCCCACCAGTCAGCTCACCCTAAGGTTAGCTTCCGCCCAGCAGATTATGAGGGACCAGGCTCACCCCTCAGTCTCTATGCGACATGTAGGACCTGTTGCCCTGGAGTTAAGACTCAGTGTTGCCTAACACCTTTTGACTCAAAGACCTACGTGTCCTTTGAGAAACTTTGGTACAAAGTGGGAGGGTAAGAAAAAGTTCTCTCCTTTCAGATTCTTCTAGAGCAATGACAACAGAATATAAACTCACAGCTCAGTAAACTCTGATCCTGCAGAAACATCTAGCTCAGAGCTCTGCCCCCCTCCAGGGATCACCCACCATGTCACTTACCTGCCTTTCCTGAACACCAGAGACCTGCACCATCACACCTGTGATGCTGTCTGCTTGTCTTCCAACCACAGGAGTGAACTCCTATTCATCCTTCAAAACCCTTCTCAAATGCCCCAGCTTCTGAAATCTCTTCCCAGAGAAAGTTCCCCTAGACTTACCTCCAAGAGTATGGACTGCCAAAGTGAAAGGAAAGTTCCACGGTTTCCACAGTTCGCACAACAAACAAAACCAGTGAGCCCCCGAGAGGCCGCACCATGTCCGCAGGGAGCCCTGCTTCCCCGACACCTCCACACCAGGACTCACTGGAGCAGGAACCAGGTCTTTCTGCTCCCTTTGCACATAGTTTTCACCTCACGAAAATCACATCCTTGGCCTCGCGATGCAGCTAAAACTGCCCATGAATCTTTTCTTTTTGTTACTGCATGTAGCCAATTCCAAACATTTAATCTTCACGGTGGTGAAATTTGGAGTCGGAAACGTGGCCTCCCCTCCTGGTGCCACAGACGCATCCTGTGCTCTGAAATGACTCCCTTGATCCCTCGGAACCTTAGCGTCCACTTTGGACGCTTGGCTCGGGCCACCAGGGAGGCAGAGAAGTGCTCTCTTCGGAATGGGACTGTCCCAGAGAGCACAGTCACTCCATTACCATCCCCCGCCCTCCCCCCCACCTGCTCCATTGTTGCTGGTGCTCAGGGCAAGGGTGCTTTTGTCTTCTGACGACCCTAATAAAGAGGACCAAGGGCACGCGGGGATAATGGGGGGATTTCTGTCGCTCACCAGGCCCGGAGTACCTTTCCCGAGCGGGCTTGTTTGGGCTGCACCGGAGCTGCCCCAGCTTGAAAGGTACGTGATAACTTGACGGCTTTTCCTTACCCGGGGGGCTCTCATTCCAGCTACTGAGCAGCCAGACTTCGGGAAAACCATAAGAGGGTAAAACAAAAGCGTCTTCTTTCCTTGAATATTTGTCCCCAACAGTCTAGTCAATAAAGTGTGCTTCTGTTTATAGACTAAAACTGATCGCCCTGTGTTTTTATTCGGCGTGTAGCAGTTTACACGACATGCTCACCTCTACCCTCCCACTGAATTCCCACAATGACCCTGTGAGTCAGGCAGCGGAAATCGCCCCCATTGCAGAGGGGGGACATCTGAGGTGCCAAGGAGCAGGTGGCTTGTTTAGGTGACACGTGCTAATGGAATAGCTGGCAAGAGAAGGCAGTCTAATAGTTCTGTTATTTTTTTTTTTAATTACACCCTGCTGAAATGAAAATAATTGTCTTCCCTGTTTAAATAAAATTATGCTCTGAAAATGCATTACAATGGTAATAGTTACTAAATTCTAAGTGCCTACTACAAACTAGATACATTGTTTACATTGTGTCTATTTTTCAAATGCATTTTAGAAAGTGGACTTGAGACGCTGCAGGCCACGGGCTCTCGGAGAAGTGAAATCAGTTGCTGAGAGTGACAGAAAGAGAGAACAAGAGAAGCTGGGTTTGCAGGTGAGGGGACGCCCGCCTACTCTGCAGCCTCACGCAGCCGGAGACCTGGGGTGTTGTGACATGGCCCCTGGGGCGCCTGCTGGTAAACCCCGCCAGCCAGCAGTGCGCTAAGCAGCCAAAGGCCCCTTGGCTCCCTGGGTTAGGGTTTCAGTGACGTAGGTATGACAACAATCTGGTAAAAAGTTGCATGATTCACAGCAGCCAAAGAGAGAGACAACCCAAGGGTCCATCCTCGCTGGCTAGACAAACAAGACACGGTGCCTACGCACAGCAGGGCACTATTTCACCTGAAGAAGGACGTTCTGACACCCGCAACCACATGGATGAACCCTGAGGACATAGTGCTCCAAGAAACAAGTCAGACACCAAAGTCCAGGCACCGGGAGTCGGCTTCCAGGCACTTCCTGGAGCTGTGGATGCGCAGGGGCGGACCGTGCCGCGGTGAGTGCCCTGGGCTGGGCCAGGCGGGGGCGGGTTTTGTCTACTGAGCACAGAGTCTCCGTGTTGCAAGATGAAGCGAGTGCAGGACGTGGCTGGTGGGCTGACGGCACGAGAGTGTGCAGGTGCTCAGTGCCTCCTCGCTGAGCTGCACACCTGAAAGTGGTGGACCTCAGGAATTCCGTGTTATGTGCCACTTGCCCCAGGAAAAACGCGTTGAACTTTTTTGTAGTTTTGGTTTGTTTGCTTGTTTGTTTTTTAAGATTTACTTATTTATTTGACAGAGAGAAACACAGGGAGAGAGGAAACACAAGCAGTGGGAGCAGCAGAGGGAGAGCAAGAAGCAGGCTCCCCGCTGAGCAGGGCACCAGACACAGGGCTCGATCCCAGGACCCTGGGATCATGACCTGAGCCAAAGGCAGATGCTTAACGACTGAGCCACCCAGGTGCCCCCACATGTGTAACTTTTAAAGCCATTTAGAACAACTCCTCTGTTCCCAGGTGTGTTCACGCTGTCTTTGTGGCTGGAAAACCCAGCTCTCTGCCCCCACGGCCTCAGGCTCTCTCCTCCAACTCCCAGTGGACACGTGACAACCTTCACAACCCTTTCGGATCCCCTAGAAAATGCAATCTCTTCCTAACTTGAGTTCTCCAGGGGGTGTATTCCTGGACCTGCCGCATTCCTGTGGCCCTGTTTCTAACTTCAACTCCTTGGGGGTGAACTCCAAGTGGGCTCCCCTTAGCCTGCTGTCTCTAGCAGAGAACCTCACACACAGAAGGTGCTGGAGCCTGACGGCCAGAGTGAGTGCATGAACCAATGTCAGTTCCTCCCCATGTCTTCTTTATGCACTGAGACTTTAAAAGTGCCAACAGGAGTTGTACAGTTCAGAAAAGACTTTGCACATGACCAGGAACTGAGGTGGTGGTAATTGCTACATAGAAGCCAGATCTGAGAGTCAGAACCTACTGCTCACCAAGCACTGCTTCCAGAACGGCCCTTGCCATGGTCTACTTCCTTGCAGCATCGTACCTGCTCCGTGAGGCATCCCTGGTAACCCCCTGGACATCACACAACTTATCCAAAGGTCAAGTACAAGTCAATGGTAGAGCTAGGATCTGAATCAGGTGGATGGGTGCCCGTGTATATTAGTAACCACTCTCCCGTGTGTCTAGCCTGCTTTATGCACATCACCAGTAAAACTACGTCTACCTGTTGGCCACGTGGTTGGCACCAGCCTCACCGCCAGGCTTTCTCTGAAACGCAAGATCAGAGATGGGGCCGAGGACTATGGGAGCCCGTTACAGAATATTCAACTCCAAAGTTCTAAGCACATTCGGTGTAAGCTATACTGACATCTCCTCTGGCAGGAGATGGGGGGCAGGGAGAGCACTGCCTCACTGAGTTAATAATATTAATAATAATTAATTTTACCCTCTTACTTTATGAAAACGGCAGATATTTTTAGACAAGTTTCCTGAACCGTTTAATGTAAAATTCTATAACGTTAAATATAAATCTATCATTAAAAATGCCAAGGAGTCAAACATCCCAAAATAGCCTCTCCTTGTGGCAAAAATTTCTAAAATGTACCAAATGTTTGATTTTTAAGCTTGGCAGCCAATGCTGAGACTCAGAGCTAAGGGATTTCATGACAGTTGTAGAGCAATTTCAAACTCTGTTTGGGGACGGAGGGTGCCCCAAGTGGAGAATTGCGTGAGTAGATCCTGCATATTAGGAGAGTAAAAGAAGTCCTCCAGAACCAGCAATGAGCATCGCTAGCTGACCGGCAAGCTGGCGGAGAGCTGGCCACCCGCCAAGCCCTGCTCTGCTGAGCTCCTGCGGGACCCAGGCCGTACGTGGGGGACAACGCAGCAGGACAGGCTTGCCTTGCGCTGACTCAACCCTCGGATGAGGGAAACTCCTCTCTGGAAATGTCCAGGACCTGGGAGCTGCCAGTGGACAGGTTTTCATCATAGACAGGGACAGTTAAACTCAGGAAAGGGGGCTTCAGCCCCTTGGCCAAAGACAGTTACTGTGGCTCCTCCTGGAGCAAAGGAAAGGACTTTGAGCAGACATTCGCCTGAGAGGGACAGGCTCCTGTCACGTCCCTGCTCTGAGATGAAATGCTGGGTTGTGTCGAAGACCTTCAGCATGTTCAGTGTCTAGACTCTTGGGCACTGATCTGAGCCAGTCATCACGGGCCTCCTTTTAGATTCCATGGAAATGCCTTTGTGAATTCATCTCACAACTACTAACTGAGCACCTAATACGTACCAGGCCCTGTTCTAGGCTCTGGGGTCAAGGGAGTAATGACAGCACCCAAAAACCCATGTGGCTCTGGCATTTACAAACCAGTGGGAGAGAGAGAGAATAAGTAGGTATGTCAGAGAGTAGAGCAGGGGGTAGAAAGTGCTGGAGAAAATAAGCCAGGCCGAGAGAACAAAGCGTAGGGGGGGAGGCCTGTGGATTTAAGGTGGGTGGTCCGAGGCCTCACTGGGAAGTGGCCTCTGGTCAGACGTGCAGAAGGGGGCAGGATGTGAGATCAGGAGGATGAGTCCTGAGGTCAGAGCTGGAACAGGGGACAGGGGGCGGGGGACAGGGGATGTCACGTGGGCTCAGGCTTCGGGGAGGCAGAGCAGTTTCAAACAGGAGAGCGGCTGCCCCAGCTTGCACTCTGTCGGGTGCGTTGAGCCCCTGCCGTGGGAGGCTTGCTTGAGAGGCTCCGGGAATCATCAGGCCGTAGGTAACGGCCACCTGGACCAGATGACGCTCACAGAAAAATCAGCGTATGTACCAGAAGTGCAGCAAATGAGACCTGGCGACAGACGGAGTGAGAGAATGCAGACTCCAGAGCCAGGTCCGACCCGGCCAGCTCCGCAGCGCGGTCCCCCGAGTCGGGGAGGCCACGGAAGCCGCGCGCCGGAATGGTGGCCACGGAGGAAGTCACGCGGCTTGGAGGCACTACCGTGGGGGTGTTTCTTGCAGCTGTTAGGGGCATCGAGTCTGCAGCCCACAAAGCTGGATTTGAGGGAGAGATGGGGGCTAAATCCCGGTGTTGTCAGCAGGTAGACGGTGTTTGAACAGATGGAAGTAGCTGAGCTCGCTGGGACCCGCCGAGACACTGAAGAGTCCACGGCTGAGCTCTGGTCACTCTATTCTGAGCGACTGAGGGGACACGAGACACCAGCAGAGGAGCGCGGTCCCCAGGAGCCAGGTGACCAAAGCCTTTCTGGGAGCAGGTGTGACCTGTGGGGTCGGGATCCCACCGGTCGCCATTGGATTGAGCCTGAGACCGCTGGGTCTCTCGGAGGGGCGGCAAGGAACGGTGGGCCGACCGCAGGGCGGTGGCCGGGCAGGACGGAGCTGGCAAGCGTGGAAAGCGTGTCTGGAGTCCTGCTCTGAATGTGCGGTTAGCAGGACTGCACGCGGCTCAAGGCGAGGCGCGGCGGAGAGCGCTGGGGTTGCCGTGGGCGCTGCCGTCTCTGACTGTCGAAGGGAGAAGGAGCAGAGTGTGTGACGGGGGCACGTGGATCCCGCCCGGCGCACGTGTGGCCCGTCATCCGCGATGGCAGCCGAGGGCGGCCGGGGCGCGGGGAGGTCGTGAGAATGTCGTCGCCGCTGCTCCACTTCTCCCCGGCATCGCCTGGCCCAGGGGGCGCGGTAGGAGGCCTTGAAGTTTGGGGGACGGAAGGCCTGAGGTCGCTGTCTGGAAGAGGGGAGAGCGAAGGGCGCAGGCAGATGCCGGGAGGCCGCACGTGCCCGCCGGAGGTCAAGGCCAGGGCTGCAGCGCGGATCCGCGGCAGATCCCGGGCGGCGTGACTCGGAAGGCCGGCGGGGGCCAGGGAAGAAGGCAAGCCTGAGGTCTCTGAGCTCCGTCAAAGTACGAATGGGCTCCGGGGGCAGAAGAGGGGTAGAGCTTTTGAAACAGTTACTCTGATTTAGGGCCAGGCCCCTCCCGCACCCTCGGGGGTGAGTTCATCTACACTCATGGCCGCCTCACGGATACCTGGGGGGTCCCCGAACACTTAGCTCATAGCTGACGTTGAAAAGGTCTCTAAATCACTAAAACGGAGCTAGGGGACAAAACATCAGGCCAAGAGCATGGAGACTGTGGGTTCCTTCCAGATCCGGCCCTGCAGGGCTGGGCTGCCTCGGTCTACCCGGCGCCTGTGAATGTATTTGAAGCTGAGAATGCTAATGGAAGGTGACCCGCAGCTCCGTCTGCCCAGGGCCGTCCTGGGAAACCCTTGGGCTGGGCCCGCCATGCTTTTGAAGGCGAGCTTAGAAAGGTCTGGAGAAGGGAGGGGGCCCACAGAGCTCAGAAAGCTGTCAGGGCCGCTCTCCCAAGAGCCCCCCCAGCTGCACCCTCCCCGCCCCTCCCCCCCTCCAGGGACTCCCTGCGCTGTGCTCAGGGTGCAGTTCTCGGGCGTTCAGAGAAATCTGGAAAGGAACAGCGTGAGTTGGCCTGAAGCTGCCTGTCCCTTAGCAGGACAGTCCTTTCCTCTTAGATGACGCGCTTCCACCTTTCAGTATGAATCACTCCTTTCTTTAGAAAAGGCGATGGCCAGCCAGTTTCTGAACTCCCTACTTGGCAATAGCAGGACTGACCCCTTCTGTCAGTGTCCCACGTCTTCTGGAAACTGCCCTCCTCTGTGAGATCCAGACGAGAAGCCCAGCCTCCCAGCCTCCCAACCCCCCAGCCTCCCTTCCCCCACACGCTCGGCCTCCCTTCTCAGCCTCCTCCCGGCTGCCAGCTCTGCAGCCCGGGGTCATCACTCCTCCTGACGTGACACGGGTGGCCAGGGAGCTTCCAGGAGAGTGTGTCAGCACTCTTTCCATGAAAATACTCGTTTCTTTGAAATTCTCTTTCCACTCAGATCCAACCAGGGCACATTCACTGGCCTTCAGAAGATGCCTTCAAAGCTGGCCCTTTGTAATTTGCCTTCATGTTTTTGTTTTTGAGGGTTGTTTTTTTTTTTCCAGGTGTGTTAGAAGTTTGTTAAGTTAATCAAAAATATGTTAATGGTCTGCATTTAAATAACTTTAAGGTTAGCCTAAGGTGAGGAGAGCTCCTAATTCAATTGTAACTTTCTTGGGAAGATGAAGTCCTGTCTTCACCATCCTTCAAGGAGAGGAGAAAAGCCTAAGAAAATCCCTGAGCTCTGCAGTTTGCTGGGTGCCAGAACTGCTGTGCGTTCTACCTCCCATCTTCCACTTGACTTGGGGGTTCAACGAGCAAGCGGGGTGTCTTCGGTCCCATCGTAGAGAAGGTTGGGAAGTTTAAGTAACTCGCTCAAGGTCGCATCTCTAGTAAATGGCTGAGATTTGAAACCAGTGAAATAAAGCCTACCAGGGCGGGGGCTTCCCAAGGACCCCGGACGTTCCTCTGATGGCATTCCTGTTCTCTGGGCATTTCGGGGTGTTTTGGTTCTTTGTTTTGCTAAAAAAGAGAATGGGATGCCGCACTCCCTGGGGTGGCATCTTTTCCTCTTTGAAGCCTCCCGTGGGCTCCCACGAGGGGTCTACCACCAGCCAGGCTTTCTTGCACCCAGCTCCAGACCTGGTATTCCGCTCAGTCGTGAGCTCTCCAAAATTAGGGCCTCGGGAGGTTCCGGAGAAGTTAGTTCAGAGGCACCGGGGCCGCTCACGCACACTGTTCACGGAATGTCTCTAGTAAGAAGCCCACCGGGAGGAGGGGTGGGGTCCCGCATCTGTAACAAGTGACCTGGCTAGACCCGAAACAAGGAGATGAGGCTCCGTTTCCCTGTTTCCTTGACCCTCGTTTCAGCCCACCTCCGATGACCCTGTGGATTCTGAGCCCACCATGTCGTGTAGGCAGCTGTTTGCAGATAAACGTCCTCAGAGACAAAGGCCCTAGTTCTCACCGCACCAGCCCCCAGAGGCCAACGGGCTCCGCCAGCTCTGAGCCTCACACCCTTCCGGGCATCACCTCGTATCATGCTCCCTCCGAGCCTGAGAGGGAACAACACGTGTGCTGCACACGTTACAGGGGAGGCAACTGAGGCACAGGAGAGTCGGCCAAAGTGCCCAGTGGCTCTCAGCCTAGACCTTCGGGCCCCAGCGCCCAGCTCACCCAACCCCTGGGCTGTTCCCCTGACTGGCTTCTCGTTCTCAGGTCCCCGCCGGCCTCGCTCCGGGGCAGTCCTGGCTCGTGGTCCCGGCGTCTCTCTGTGCCGGCTGCCTTCTCTGCTCCCCTCTCCTTCCTGGCTTCCATCCATTCACTGTGCCTTCTGCACAACCCCAGCCCAGACTTCTTCCCACCTTTCCAAGCCCTGGTCAGCCTCTTCCAGGGCTCCTCTGCCCTGATGGGATCCCTTCCCGAAACTTCATCTTGACTCTTGCCATAGTGATAAGCATTTCTTATGATATCTCCCAAGGGCACAGGGCAGGTGGCCAGGGAGAAGGGGGAGCCACTGGAGAGATTTAGGAGAGATTTATGTCCCCCACCGAAGCTCAGAAGGCACCCCGTGTGGCCTTGCTCATCATGGAGCCGTTGCGGGGTGGGGGTGGGGGTGATTGCGGGGTGCACCCACGGGGGCTGCTGGAAGAGTCTGGACCTCAGTGCCGGGTCTTGGCACACTGTGGTTCTCTCCCTGTCCTCACCCAGTGTCCTGGGGCCAGGAGACCGGTCTTTACCAAGCAGGCCTGGGAAGCTGATGTGGACACGTCACACTTTCTGAAATGTGTAGGTCCCCCTCCCCCCAAAGAATCGTGCAAACAACAGATCAGAAGGATCGAAGTTTGAACAGGCATCTGGAGAAGGTAGTTCTTAGGCCCGCTTTGTAAGGACAAGCTGTTTCAGAGGAGGCCAGGATGAGGAGACACGTCCCAAGGGCCCAGTTTCCTCATCCGCAGTGTGTTCAGTACCATCCTCTGCAGAGTCTGTCGTGAACATAAGGACGTGTGCAAAGCCTCCATGTGCAGCCTGACAGGGAGGCACCTTCACACACCACCATCCAAAGCATGAGAAGCATCTTGAGCTCCATAGATGGTACCGTTGTGGCTCAAATTTAAAATTATTAAGTTATTTTATTGCTAATAATGTGATGTGACATTTAAGTAAATGTTTGTCTGTGTTGGAGAAATAAAATAGAAAAGGCTGTTACTGGAAAGAAACAAAGCTTGTGTTATATTGACAATGATGGAAATGAAAAGCAATATTTTGCCAAAAGCTCATTTATTCGAGATGCCAGGCAAGAAGCACAAATTCACATAAAGAATGGGCTTCTCTGGGTGTGTTCACATACCAAGAGTCTAACTGCTGAAGGAGTTTTGCCTTGTCAGAGAGGAAGGAGAAAAACCCCTCATCTTGTTTTGGCTTGTGCAGCCGGGAAGGTTGGATCTGGGAAAGAAAGCCGGTATTTATGCGCAGCCTTAACTTGATTTACTGCACCTGACAAGCCAGCCTGAACGGACGGTCCTGTCTCCCGGGTTCCCCACTTGCCTCTCCGGCTTTGCAACGACGAGAAAGCATGACCTGTCAGACGCGTTCCAAGTGCGAGCTCAGCGGCCCTAGCGGCCTCGCCTGCAACAAGTAGGAAAGGGCTGCGGCAGCTTCCGGAGCGGTGGGTACGGGGCGCACAGTGCTCCGTGTCCGTGGACGGGGCGCAAGATGGAACAGACGCTGCCCAGACCGGCTGCAGGGGGCACTCAGTGAAACGGAAAACCGCAGACACGCGAGAGCCCTCTGCGGGGTGGCAGGTGGTTTCCCGAGATAACAGAGTTATTCCCTCTCCATCTCGGGAAGACAATCCATGTTTTCGGGCTGAAGACATCAAACCGGGAGGAGGAGCATCTCTGCCTCCTGTGTCCTCCTCCGCTGGGCCCACCGTGTCAGGACCCGGCCGCAGGACCTGTGCCCGGACCCCGGAACGGAGTCTCAGCTGTCGGCCTCCTCACCTCCTTCTCGCTCCGGCTGCCTTCACGGTTCTCTAGGAAATGAGGGTGTTTTCACTGGGTATCGTTTAAGCAGACATCGTTGGCTCGCGTGATGGTTGACGCACGAGACGGGTCCTACGCCAGGTCAACCCGGAGAGCAGGGCTCCCAGCCCGAAGCCAGGTCAACCCGGAGAGCAGGGCTCCCAGCCCGAAGCACCGTCGCCGACCCGCGCCTCCCAGCTCCTGGTGAGGCCAGGAGGCGGACCGGCACTTGTAGAAGCGGTGAAGTCCGCGTGCCGGGGGAGGGCAGACGTCAGAGTCCAAGTCCAGAGCGGGCGCGGCGGGAAGCCCACAGCGGAGCACCCCGTGCAGGTGGGGGCAGCTCGGAGTATTTCTGAAGAAACAGGCAGATAACCTAACCCTCGGAGGGCAAGTGCACGTTGGGTGTCAGCTAGTCCGTAGACGAAGTGACTGGCGAGTCCTCACCCTCAGGTTTTGAGTAAGCGAGGAGGGTCGTGGCGGTGGGCGCGAGGCGGCGCAGTGGCGATGAGGCCAGGACAAGGCAGGAGGACTCCCAGGGACCTCGTCCAGGGGTGTGGACCAGGGGGCCAGACGTTTGCATCTGAAGGTCACCCTGCAGGAGAGGGAGCAGGGAAGCAGGGCGGGAAACCCACGGCACGGGAGAAGCATCTGGAACGTGCACGGAGAAGGTTGTCGAGGGAAAGAGAGGGCCAGGGAGCAGGTGTGTGTGAGTGAGCCCACCCCGGGACAGGACCCAGGGGAAGAGAGGAGGCCTGGGCCCGAAGGCCTTCTAACCGCAGTGCGCCTCTGTGTGGCCCTGGGCAGGCGGGTGGGGAGTCCCGCAGCAAAGGGAGCCCATCGGAGGAGGCCTGTGTGGGACACACGTAGCAGGGAGGCACCCATGGGGAGAGGGTGGCCTGGAGGCGCAGAGGCTGCTGGGCATCCACGAACCGCTGCCGAAGGACCACTGCAGGGGCGCCTGGGGGGCTCCGTGGGTTAGAGCCTCTGCCTTCGGCTCAGGTCATGGTCTCAGGGTCCTGGGATCGAGCCCCGCGTCGGGCTCTCTGCTCAGCGGGGAGCCTGCTTCCCCCTCTCTCTCTCTCTGCCTGCCTCTCTGCCTACTTGTGATCTCTCTCTCTCTCTGTCAAATAAATAAGATCTTTAAAAAAGAAGAAGAAGAAGAGGAGGAGGAGGAGGAGGAGGAGGAGGTGGAGGAAGAAGAAGAAGAAGAAGAAGAAAGAAGAAAGAAGAAAGAAGAAAGAAGAAAGAAGAAAGAAGAAGAAGAAGGGCCACTGCAGAAGCACGTTGTCTGGAAGGGAGACGTGGCTGGGGAGCTGGCTCCCAGGACCCTCCAGCACTGAGCCTCCTGCCTTGGGCAGCAGGGGGGTTGGGGCCCTGGAGGGAGGCCAGGCGCAGTAAAGACGCGGTGACTTAGAAGACAGAGTGCTGGATGGCGAGCTCGGAGCTGGACAGGTTGGTCTGAGGGGTCTTCGCGAAACCCCAGAGAAGCTTTTAGAAGTGTGCCCTGGAACCCAGAGAACGGAGAAGCGCCGGCCGGGAGTGGGCGTGTGGGACAGGCTGGCAGAGGACGGCCCTGGGGGCCGCGCACAGCGGGGAAGAGGAGACAAGTGAGGATGCAGCCCCTGTGGGGCTCAGGTACAGAGAAATCTCCAGGACTTTGGCACGAGCAGACCGGGCACGCAGGGAGAAGGCAGTCGGGAGGCGCGTCAAAGCTCACGTGGACGGATGGGGCGGATTCCCCAGAGGGGGAATGAGTTTCAGTGGGGTTCATTTTCTTCTTTTAAGTTTGCGGACGTTGGAGATAGTTTCTTCAGGTCCGGAAGGAGCCCGTGTTCGGGAACGGTTGCAGACTCTGGGAAAGAAGCAGAAGAGAGAGGGGCCTCCAGGGCGTCGGGGAGGGTGGGGCGGGACCCCAGCCGGGAGGGGGGTACGCTCCCATCGCGGGGCGCAGGAGAGATGGCTGAGGCGAAGGGCAAGCCCGTCTCTGGGACGCAGCTGGACACTTTTCCTCTTATGGTTTCCCAGTTCCATGAGGCGGACAAAATGATGCTGACAGTGTGGGCACCAGGAGGCCAGCTCTACTGGCCAATGACAGTGGGGACATTTGTCCCTTGTTCCCAGAAAGCACAGGAGAGAGACAACCCAGGGAAGACTGGAGCGTGGACCATGGGTTGCAGGTGATGCTTTGGGCATCCTCTCTGCTCCAATAGAAACTCCACTTATCAAGCAGATCAAAGTAATCATGTCCCCAGTAACACTACCAGGCTAACCTGCCCCCGCCAGCCCCCCAGAGGGCAGGCTCCGGCCACGGAGGCTCTGCAAACCTCAGGCCACGGACTGGTTCCTGCCAGCCTCCGTACTGTGCTCCGGCCCACGCTCCTCGTTGGAGGGAAAGGTGCCCCTGCTCTGGAAGCCACTCTGAAAGGCCAGTTGGGCCGTTGCCATTAGGAGAACAATGCTCCCCCCTCGCCACCTCTGAGCCACACTGGAAAGGCACCTGCTCCGAGAGCGAAACTTTGGTGGAGAACCTGCTGCAGATTCGGGGAGGGACCTTGAAGAGAATCAAGCCAGAAAGTTATTTGTATTTCAACTTGTGAGGCATCCCGCATGGTTTCCTGTGAATTCTCGACTCTCATAATTCATTCCGTGCTGTGTTTCTGTACTCCTAAACACACCGATTTTCTCTGATTTTTTAATAATACAATGTCTTCTGTTTCTCTCCAGATAATGGATAGTAGTTTACGTTGGAATGTTACTCAAGAATACCTCAATGGGAAGGTTTTGGTTCAATGCCATAGGAACACACATGTCAAAGGTCGCTGGTGCTAACATAGAGATTCACTGTCCGCGCCAAAGGAGACCGTCTGTCTCGGACAGAAGACTGAGCCTGGTCACTAGCACATAAATGGACATTCCCTTTGATGGGATCGTGGCCTCTGCCTTCTTCCTCCTGGTCATTTCTGTTCATCCCCAAAGGCATGCAAGCCTATGAACGGGTGAGGAGTACAGAGTGGCTCTTGTCGGTCTTTCTCAAAGCTCGAGAATTTACTAGAAGGGTAGAGAAAGTATCTATTGATCCATATACGATGTTTCCCAGAGAGTCAACCGTTACCCTCTGATAACTGCAGAAGGGACCCAAACAGGCCCCTGTTGGTTCACACACACTCCGGAGCACACCACAGACCCCGCTGACCCATGAGGAGGCAAGGGCTCAGCCAGCCAGCCTGCACAGCCCCCAGAGGCCAGGGAATTGGATCCTCCAAACATCCTGGCCAGCCGGGAGCCTGGCCTCAGTTTTGCAGAGGCGACCTGAGCACTTTCTTTCTCAACAAAGTCAGAGCCCTCCCTGGAAGCGGTCACCTCCGCCTCCCCAGCTCCCCGGGTCCACCCCCAGGGCGTCGCTGCCCCTTGCCTTTACCCACCGTCCCGTGAGGATTAGTTTCTTCACTGGTCCGTCTTCTACTGCAGCTTCTGGTCTTCTGTGGACCCTTGACCACTTACAGCTCATTGATGAATGAATGAATGAATGAGTGAATGAATGAGTGATGAATGAGTGAATGAATGAATGAGTGAATTTGTTTTGAAATCGAGTTCACAAATTTTAGTAAGAATATGAATTTGATGCGAGAGGTGCCTGGGTGGCTCAGTGGGTTAAGCCCCCACCTTTGGCTCTGGTCATGATCTCAGGGTCCTGGGATCGAGCCCCACATTGGGCTCCCTGCTCAGCGGGGAGCCTGCTTCCCCCCCCCTTCTCTGCCTGCCTCTCTGCCTGCTTGTGATCTCTCTCTCTCTGTGTCAAGTAAATAAATAAAATCTTTACAAAAAAAGAATTTGATGTGATTTCTTTATAGAGAAACGACCAGAGGCCCCTACAGGATGGCTTTCCTAATGATGGTTGAAAAGCACCATGAGGAACGACACGTTTTGCTCAAGCAAATTCTAAAGCACTCCAGCACTCTTCAGTAATAAACCTCATGCTTCTGATGACCGGCAGAGGTTTACTTTAGGGGCCTGGCTGGCTTTTACAGTGAAATTGAGAAAGCAATGAACCTCCTTCTAATCCCCAAATCATGCTGATAATTTTATGCAGATTTGGCTTTCTCTTCTTGCTGGAATCCATATGCCATATTGTTTTACGAATGTCAGCTAATCGTGCAACGCCAAAGGAATGCTCAGAAAACGTGGGTCGTTAGCTTGAATAAATCTTAAAACCCCCCAAAATTTCTCAAGAAGGCAAAAAAGGCATATCCTTTTTAAAGACAAGATGTAAAGACTGCCTCTTCCTTCTCATCTCAACATTGGCTCCCAGGACAGCAAAGTGCCCCGTGGACCACATTTCTATTACAGGGACAAAGTGTCCCAAGGAAGTGTGCACAGGGTGACTTTTTGCTGGCCTTCGTTTGGGTGGATGTGACAGGGGTGCAGCACTGAGCTGTGAAGTCTGAAAAAGGGGCTGCGAGCTGCAGGGTCCCAGGTCAGCGAGCACGGGGTCCATAACATGGGCTCTGTCGTGTGCATGAGCCCCCAGCCCATAAACCCAGCTGTCACACTCTTGCTCCTGGAAATAAATGTCCCTGTTATGGAAAACTCTCCGTTTTAATGTCAAGTACCGCGCGGTTATACCTCTAAATGAGCGGTAATTGCTAGTCATTCTGATGCGAATACCTCTTCAACAAAGATTGTTATAGGTTTCCTCCCTCCCTCTGTTTTTTTAATAGCGGTGATGTTTCACAGTTTCTGCAAAAAGGAACAGATGCCTAGACTGTTTTTGCAAAGTAGCCACTTTATCATGCACAGAAGAAAAAAGAATTAGTGAATTCACTTTCCATTCCCTGGAAGTTCACCAGAGACCCAGCAATCGATGCCGGGAAGAGAAATGGCTTTTTAAGTAGGCTAGTTAAAACCCCGTGTGCACACACGGGAAAGAAGTAAAGAGCACGCACGCCGAGCAGGAGGCATTTTCTTCTGTCACACTTTGGTTGTCCTGGCAAAGGTTTGGACAGTCCTGACTGAATCCTCTTGAGCCTCAGTCCTGGCTTTTCGTGCGGAAAGGGGAGGCCCACTGTGGTCCTCGTCATACTCAGGAAGGCTCCGAATGAGCTCCTTGACAACATGGTTCTGTCCCCATTTCCCAGGATAGCAGCCGGCATCCCTCAGAGCCAAGGACCTGCAGCAGGCACCTTGTCCCACTTACTCTGTAAGAGTCAAGTTGCAGGGTTGCCTGGCTGGCGCAGTCCAGCTTTGGGTTTTGGCTCAGGTCCTGACATCAGGGTCATGAGATGGAGCTTCTGTCAGCCTCTGCATCGGTGGGGAGTCTGCTTGAGATTCCTCCTCTCCTTTTCCCTCTGCCCCTCCTGCTTGTGATCTCACTCTCTCTGTATAGATCTAAAATAAATCAAGAAATCTTTGAGAGAGAGAGAGAGAGAGCAAGCACCAAGGTGCAGCAGGGCGCTCTCATCCTGCAGACCTGGCAGGAAGAATAGATCCTGCCGGGCCCCTCAGCCCACAGCAGAGTATTCTGAAGCCCAGGTGCAGGCTGGGTATCAGGCTGCAATTGAAATGAGGCAGGTCGACAGAAAAATAAGCCTCTCTGATGATTACAGAAGCACCAACATGCAGTCTTCTTGTGGATCAGCTTGCTGCTTGGGCTTCACGGGAACCCCTTCCCAGCCCCTCCCATAGTCTTGAGCTCCATGGAAGGCTTTCGGGGGCTTCTCTGTGCTTATAGGATTATATATTTTCTCTCTCTCTTTTCCCATCCCTGGTTACATAGGCTCCCGCTAGTCTCCCAGATCAAGCCATTCCTGAATGTGCCATCAGTTCCGTCCCATCATTCCAAGCTCATCCACTCCTCTCCTCTGTGCCTGAGCCACACGGAGCCAGTATATCCCCAAAGCCCATTGCCTATGCACCTGCACTTCAGTCGGTTTGGGCACAGAGATCCTTTATCCTTCATCTCCCCCAGAGAAATCCTTGTCTTTCGAGGACAGGACACCACCTCCCTGGGTCAATTTGCTGAAGCTGCAGTAACAAAGGATCACAGACTGGGCATTGAATGGCGGAAATTATTGTCTCACAGCCCGAGAGGCTGGACGACCGAGTACAAAGCGTGTCAGGGCTGGTTCCTGGAGGCCGTGAGGGAGACGCTCTCCCGCGTCTCTCTCTCAGCTTCTGGGGCTTTGCTGGACATCTTTGGTATTCTCTGTCTTGTCCTGATTTCTGCCTTCATGTTTGCATTCTCCCTGCGTATGTGTCTGCATCCAAAGTTCCCACTTTTTAGGGACACCAGTCATATGGGATTAGAACTCCCCCTTCCCCCAGATCCCAAAGATCTCATCTTAGCCTGACATCTACAAAGACCCTGTTTCCAAAGCAGGTACAGGGACTGGAGGTTAAGACTTGGATATTTCTTTTTGGAGAACATCAGGCACCCTCTCCCCTTCACGGCTTCGTGCCCTGCCCCCACCCAGCCAGTGGAGCCAGGCCCCCCCTCCATGGGCTCCTAGGGTCGTTTCACTTTCTGATCCCTGCTTCCACTGTCTGTGCCCTAGAGGGTAGGAGCAGGGAGGACATCTTTCTGCTGGGTGCCCACGACCCAGGGCCTCAGAGCAGGGACAAAAAAGGCAAGTGATCGTCAGATTGACAAGCTGCTTTTAGTCCTCATCTTCAAACTGGTCAGTGTTCCCTCGCTTCTGGGTCTGTAAATTCCTTTGGGGCGGGTCCCTATCCTTTGCTTCTTTCCCATGTCCTAGGGTGCTGGCGAAGCCACGGCCGCTGCGGGGAGGCAGAGAGGACCACATGGTCCCACGGACAGGCCCGGGAGCATGCTCCGGCCACTGCCAGCTTGCACGTGAGGACCCTGACGAGGGAACAGGGCAGAATGTCTCAGAACCAGAACTGCACCTTTCACATAGAGACAAAGGCCTGATTTCCCCCAAGTCAACTTGCTCCTGAGAAAAGAATTTTCCTTTCTGCAACTCCTCATTAAGCCCCCTCGGCATCTGAGAGCCCACAGTTGGTATTTTTCTAAACACATTTGGGTTGCTAATCTCTTGACCTTGATGTGAATCTCTGAGCAAACATTTTTAGCATGTAAACAAAAGTAGTGCCTGTCACTAATTTTCGGCCGACCCTGCATTGTAAAGCAAGCGAGTTTGGGGGCGAAAGAGTTTCCTGGTTTACCTGGGCACGTGGTCTGTTTCCAACAAGCTCTGGTCTCAAGTTTCCAGGTGTGCTCAGCAGCTCTAAAGGGCAAACATCCTGTGCTTTATCCTAAGGCTACACCTTCTAATTGATGTAGACACAACACAAAGGAAGCAAATGCCTTCCTTATCTGGCCCAGGGAGATGTCAGAAAGGTGCCCTTCCCGCCGCCCCCGTGCACACGCCCGATGGCTGGTTAGGGATCTTCCTCCTGGTCCCCCAAGCTGGCTCTCCCAGCTGCTGTGTTCAAGCCTTCCTCCCGCTCCAGACCCCTGGAGGAGGACAGAACAGGCCCCCGGGAGGTGGAGAGGTGGCTGAGCTTTACTGGATTGCGGTGATTGCTTTTAAATAACAGCTTTTTGGTGGAATGATTAACGTATCGCAACATTCATTCTTTTGAAATATACAATTCAGTGGTTTTTGTGGAGTTTCGCAAACACCAGCACCGTCTAATGCTAGAATGTTTTCATCACCCAAAGAAACCCCGTCCCCATTAGCAGTCACCCCCCATCCCTGTCCCTGGCAACCACTAATCTACTTTCTGTTTCTGTGGATAAAGAGGAAGATTAGCTTGAGGGATTGGCTTGTATATTTAATGCTTTGCTCAGTAAACAAGGACAAAATACAAAGACTCAACAGTTTAATTTTCCAGGGAACTCATTCTATGCCATTGAAAGAAAAATTGTGACTTTTCATTAGGACTGATGGATTTATTTAATTCCCACTCCTAAGGGACAGACCGGGGGAACGAGGTGTCTGGGAACTTCCACACTCCTTCCTTGGTCTCTCCAGGTGGGATGTGGCCTCCCGGGAGCCCAGTGCTGCTGGGTGAGGCCAGGAGGGCCCCTGGGAGCAGGGACTTAGGAGGACCGTGTCCACAAAGGGAGTATTAGGAAGCTCTCGATGGGTCTGCGGGGCGGCTCTGGGGACACAGTGCTCAGTTCCTCCCCCGGACCTTCCGAAAGGCTCATTTCTTGGGGATGACAGAGTTTGGGGGTCACCCTCCAGAGGCGAGGTGGGGGCCAAGACGTGAATTTCTAGTTTCTTTGAATCCTCACCGCCTGGCTCTGGACAGAGCTAGATGAGTGACCAAATAGACACTTTCTGTTAATCACTTTGGCGCACAAAAATCATAAAGCAAAGTGCTTTGGAGAGATTGCAGACACCCACACAGGCTTCCAGAGCATGGCTCCCTGGTGCCGGTGATCTCGTTATTATCGGAGGCTCGGCTGAGAGCTTCGTGCACATAGTTTCCGTATGTCCTGCAATAAGCCAAAAAAGGAGGAGTACCATTATCCCCTTTTCACCCCCGAGGACACTGAGCAATTCTAAATGTGGCGTAAGTAGGAAAAGGAGGGTCTTGACTGTGAGCCGTGCGCTCGTCCAGGAGGCAAGCCGCCGGCCCACTTGCCCAGGAAGGGGCACCAGGGCAGCTGCCCTCTCGCCCAGGGGAAGGGCCGGAGGGGAGGAGCGGCGAGCGGCAGAGCCAGAATCCCGGCTCGGACCTGCCCCCACAAAGGCCTCCGTGCTCAGCTCCCACGGGGCCTCCTGCAAGCTGCAGCCACTGTGTTCAGGTCTCGTGTCTCCGAGGGCTTGGCAGGGTTCGGACTCACAGAAGGCTCTGAGAGCCGAGCAAATGCCAGGCAGGGGCAGCAACAGGGCAGCCCTGTGGCAATCGGAGGCTAATCCTCCGGTGAGATGAGCGCATCCGGGACCTGTCGTGCCCAGCGCCGCTCCACACCCAGGGGCTGCAGGGAGTGCGAAGGGCTGCCACAGCCCCCACGGCCCGATCAAGCCACTTCCCAAGAAGAAATAAAAACGAGTAGATCAGAGCCCTTTAACTCAACTTTGTAGCGTGGACCAGTATCCTGAGGGGAGGGCGATTAGAGCAGGAACTCTGAAGTCACCGGAAGGTCAGGCACCATCAGGGATGGGGAGACGTCGGAGCAGTTAACCAACCTCTCTGGGATTCAGTTTTCTCATCGGTACAAAGTGCACAGCACACACACGGCTGCGAGTGAGGACAGGGGTGCCTGGGGCAGAGTGAGCCCCGGCAGACGCCAGTTCTCTTCCCACCGACGGTGGCTTCCCAGGGTGCCAAGGGAGACACTTGGTGCTGTGAGGCTCTCCGAAGGGGAAACTGCTCTTCACAAGCATGTGGAAGCTTATCTGTGAACATCCGAAAACAGGGCAGTTGGTGATAGTGTGAGCCTAGGAAGTGACACAGGCACAGGCACGTAGGTTCTGGAGGCACCTTCCAAGGCACTGACGCTCTGGAACGCCACTTCGAAAGAGGCGAGGCCACCGGGGCACCAGTCTCCAGGTTCCGGGGTGGGGGGCGGAGAGGGGCACCCCCACGTCCTTCGTGTGTCCTGCCTCGCTGTGCCCTGTCCCGCCAGCACCAGCCCATTCGCTGGCTTCAGAAACACAGCTGATGGCCACGCTCAGGGTGTTGGATGCTGTGGGTTATGAAGAAGCATAATCATGATTTCTTTTTTGAGCCACAGACCATCTTATGGGTCATTCTACATAATTTTTAATGTTAAAAGACTTAACACAATTATCGAGATAAAATTACCACCTAGAGTGGACTCTGCTAAAACGTTGAACTTGAGTCAATTCAACCTTTCAGTAGCTGTGGCAAAGCGGCCCGGACCCGAAGGCCCTGCGGGAGGGGACTGTTCTGCATTCAGGGAGACATTGGGACCAACGGTGTGCTAAGAGACGCTGCGTGCACATACTCTGAGCAACGTTGTGGAGACAAGTGGGGGAAACATGCGACCTCGTTGTCTAAGTTTAGTTCTTCTCCCTTTTAAAACTGTGCGCGTGCATTTCATGAAGATGAAGGATGCGTTTAAAACTGTGACCTACATACACAGTGTGGGTGGTGGGAAAGAGAGGTGACAGCAGGTAGACCCGCGAGGCTCATGCGGGGCCTGGAAGGGCGAGCGGGCTTCGGCGGTGTGTGGGGAGGGCTTCAGCTACCCTGTGGGTCTTTGCTGGATGAGAACTCAAAGTCCCCTTGAACGCAGCTCAACAGAGATCAACTGACCCCATATTGTGTGTGCGTAAGACATTTAAGAAAGGGCTGAGCCAAGAAGAGCGGTGAAAATGTTGAGAGTGATTCATGAGCAAGCCTGTTATTTCCCATCCACAAAGTCACTTCTCCAGATTGAAAAGGGGCCACGTAGCCCAGCGGATAATGGCACAAGCCCTGCAGTCAGAAGGCCTGGTTTTGAATCTCTCCTCTGTTATCCATTGGCCAAGCCATCTTGGATGAGTCACCTAACTTCATGCCTTTACTCAAGTCAAAAGGCAGGTGAGATGGGTACTACTTGTGTCATAGGGTAGCTGTGTTAAATGGTTAGCTTTGTGTAAACCTTAGAACAGTCCCTGGCACATCGTAAATTTTAAGGCAATTTGTCAATGCCTTGGATTTTAAAATAATGAAGAATGCCACACATGATCTATGTCAAGTTCATTTAAATACTGAAAGGATAAACAATGTATTTATAATGGTTAACTCTGGACAGAAGAATTACGCACGATTTTAACTTTTTTTTAATGCTTATCTATATTTTCTCAATTTGCTCCCATTAATAAGTGGAACTTCTACGAGGAGAGCAAAGCAATGCCACTGATAATTAGGTCTTCAGCTATAAGGAATGATATAATCTTTGTTTAGATAGTATTAAAAGGCTTAGAACGAGCGTGGCATCTATTGTTTTATTTGGATTTCCAGACACCCTATCCTTATCCCCATGAGGACAGAGGAGGTGATGAGTGAAGGATCCAACAAGTTGCATTGCTATTCCAGGGTCTCAGCCTCAGTATCAGAGTTGACCTGTTTGGCCAAAGACATCCCTTTGCTTCTTATTTGCAGTGAAAAAACACAGAAATGCAATTTGCGGACATCTGTAGTGATATTTCAAAGCCCCTTGCAGATACAGGCAATATGCTAAAATGTCCATGAGCTCCTGGAATTCTTAAGCCCTCTACAAGATTAGTGTTTTGGAGGAAGTCAGCCCGAAGGCCCTGCCCCATACCCTCTGCTTTCTTATGCATGCCTGCTCGCTAAGTCTGAAAACCATGACAAAGCAGGAGGACTTTGGCTGGCCAGGGGTCCTCCGGGCCGATTCAAATGCCTCTGACCCAGTTTTCAATTTCGGAATGCCTGCAAGATATGGAGAAAGTGCCCAAGGCTACGTGGTGGCAAAGGCTCTAAGCTGGGCTCTGGCAGGTCCCACAAGTGAGACCCTCAGGAGCCACGGTTTTTCTCGCTCTCCTCACGTCTTCTCCACCTCAAAAGCTGTCATATTGTCCTGAGCTCACTGCTCTCAAATCCGCCCAGTCCTTTAGGAGAGACGTGAGTAAAGGGCTTGGTTAATGATTGGAAGCTGATCCATCAGGGGCCCTGACACCCACCCCAGGCGAAACGGAGCCATCATCTCCGCCGATGGTGGTAATGAAGCCCGGCTTGGCTCGGGGACCCGGTTACGGCAGGGCTGCTGATGGGCAGCTGTGTTGCCCTCAATTTCCCTTTGAGTTTTACGGATTTGATATTCTTTTCCCCAGCATCGTTGCTTTCCATGTCTGCATTCCTTGCCTGACCCCACCCCTCCATGTCATGAACAGGGAGATCTCTGGATGCTTATGAAGGAAAAATGCTACAAAATAGCCTAGGATTGAAGACCTCTGGGGGTGGGGGCTGGTGCATGATTGTGAGACTTAAAAAAATATCAACACAAAAGACTTCAAAATGCGGGTGTGTGTGCAAACGCGACCAATGACTTCTTTTCTCCCCAGGCACTGGGATGGTCTGTGTTGTTTGATGAGCAGGTGAGTGACGCCAGCCCCTCTGTTCTCCTGGCAGGGAAAGCGGGCCGCCCCAGCACTGCAGGGCCCGGGCCAGGCACACAGAGCAAACTTGGAGGCCGGGGAGGAAGACTCTTTCCGTGTATATGAATACCTTGTCCTTGTAGGAATCTTGGACATCTGCGTTATCTTGACTGAGAGCTTCAACAAGTCCTGGGTTCAGAGGGGTGAGAAAAACCAAGACTTGGAAGCCGTGATGATGGGCCAGGCGTTCATCTGAGTAAGTGCTTTGTGTTCATCATCTTCTCTGATCCTCGGGAGAACCTGTTGGGAGGGGGACTCTCATTCCCTTTTCAGAGGTAAGGAAACTGAGGCAGAAGGGGGCTAAGTCACTTGGCTGAGAGCTAAGTCGTGTAGCCAGAAGCAAACTCAGATTCGCCTTCCTGAGCTCAGAGCCGGAGCTGACCACAGATCAAGAGGTCGGGGGCCGAGCGCATGAGCTGGGCCCTGCAGAGCGAGCTCTGGGTCGAGGACGAGCAGAATCCAGGCCTCCCGCACTTCAGGATAATTCAGTGCACACGCAAACACATGCTTGCCAGACGACCGACTGGGTAAACAGCACCACTTAAAAAAAAAGTTCATGCCATTTGTTAATAACCTTTGGCTACAACCTCCATGTAGGTACCTATAGGACAACGTACACTTGAGATAGACAAGGGGAAGGGGCTGAACACAGAGACCCACGGATCCAATGTAACAAACATTTGCTGAGCACCAACCCTCTGATAGGCCTGGGGTGAGGGGCAGGGGACACAGAGATTAATGGGACGGGGGCTCAGCCTCCCAAAAGCTGCGTAAACAGAAGGGCCACGAACCCAGCAGTCAATGTAAGCAGTTGTATAAACACATAAACACAAGTGATAGATGCAGAGGGCCAAAGTCCAAGAGCTAACGCTCCCTCCAAAGGGCAAACAGGTTGGTCACCGGGGTCAGCAGGAAACCCTCTGGGGTTGAGCTGTCACTGCAGGCCTCCCTGAGCACCAGGGAAGGAAGCTTGCACAAAACCCCAAGGTGGAGCGCTTTGAGGGCCAAGAGCCCCTGGGCTTGGGCCTCCCCTTGTGTCCAGACACAGGTGCCCTCGGGACAGAATGGGAGGGGGAGCTCGAATGAGCCCCAGGCGTTGCCACAGACGTCCTGCCAGGCGGGGCAGCCTCTGCAGCCACAGCTTACAGCCAGACACCACACTAACCCTTAACAAACGGAAGCGGCTTTTAAGGTGTTATTCTCAGTGTTGACCTAACTGGATGATCTTGTTCATGGGTTTATATTTAAGGGTGCTTTCTAGGTGTTTTATGAACAGCTGTGTTGCCCAAGTGAGAATATACAGTGGAGGAATCAAGGACTCTGGGCCAGAGACACCCGGTTACACTAATGTCACTTACTTGCTGAATTTCCTCAAGCTACCTACTTAACCTTTCTGTGCCTTGGTTTCCTTACCAGTAAGATGGGCATATCCCCATTACACTCACAGAAGAACGTCATGGAGCAAACATGAGATAATGTACATAAAGAATTTCATAGAATGACGAGCCTATTGGGGTATTTGAAATATATTCTAATATAATAGGTATCTTCTAATAAACATATCTAATAAAATCTAGTATATATTTTTCTAATTATAAATATAATACATATAGTTACATACCTAAGTCTAAAATTCATTAGACTTAAAAAACCAAATAATTTATTTTTTATTTATTATTTTTTTCTTTTTAAAGATTTTATTTATATATTTGACAGAGAGATAGAGAGCACAAGTAAGCAGAGCGGCAGGCAGAGGGAGAGGGAGAAGCAGGCTCTCTGCTGAGCAGGGAACCCCATGAGGAGCTCCATCCCAGGACCCTAGAATCATGACCTGAGCCAAAGGTAGCACCTAACCAACTGAGCCACCTAGGTGCCCCAATAATTTATTTTAAAATAATTGTCTCTTAACTAATGAGGTCGCCTTTCACATATTTTTTCCCCTTTGGGACCTTCAAATTCCATGTAAGTTTTATGAGATGTCACCATGCAGGAAGAGACAATTAATTAAAGTGGTAATGTTTTATAAAAGTGATTTGATTCCATGTACCCCTAAATGTAAAATCACCTTGTCTGTCTGGCTTCAAATATATTATGTGTACCAATGATTAAAAAAATATATATAATAGAAAATTTCATACACCTATAAAAATAGAATATAATGAGCCTATGTTTCCATTATCCCATTCTGATAATTAATAATTCATGGCCATTGTGTTTCATTAATAACTGATCTACTGGATTTTTTAAAGCAAACCCCGGACATATCATGCCAATAATTTTGTGAAAATATGATCATGCTAATACAGAAGAACTTTGCAGCCGTCGATTTTCCTGAATTAATCTATGGTCCATTTCATGGGTAAAGTACAGATTAGATAAAAGTCAGTTTCCCAGCCTTCCATGGACTTGGATCACTAATAAAGCCTCCATTAATCAATAATGACTTGATTAATAGTAGTAATGAGGACTGTGATTTTCTGAGTGTCTCTTCCATGCCAATACTGGTCTACACCAAATATATTTGAAGAAAATAAGGGTTATGCAGATGAACTATTTTGTCCAATCTGAAAAAAACCGGTAAATAGAGATCTGATCTCAAGTCTGGAGAAATCCGAGAGTTTGCGACTGCCCCATTGGGAAAACTCGAATTGAGATGACACTTTTACCTGAATAGGTCTACATGTGTGTCTTGGTGATGCTTTAAAATGTTCATCAATGCACTGGTACAAAGCCTTGAAGCCTCACCACACGTTCCATTTAAATTAGATAAGAACCTCGACCGTCCTCAGAGCAGAGCTGCTCTTTCAGAAAAATGTGAAAAAGGAGCATAAGCAGCCGTCTCCCGGCTTTTTATGGGAAGAGCTGCCAAGGTTCCGCGCACCCCCGCCGGCCGACTGCGCCGCTCCCCCACTTGCTGCTCGTCGCCCAGCCCCTCGCGCACCCCCCTGGCCGCAAGGTGCAGAAGGCCGGCCTGGGAGCCAGCCAGGCGGGAGCAGCAGGGCTGCGGGGACCACAGCGCCGCCAGCCCCCCGGGGGCGCGCCCGCTGC